>LOJH01018822.1:15882-28140 GCA_001685095.1 Ellobius talpinus | reverse complement strand
GGGCATCTTGCTGTTCAGTCCCCTAAGGCTTGAACCAGAACTCCACAGTCCTTGACTGCTAAGGTTGGCCACAAAACATTAAAATGAGGTTCAGTGACGTAGTTTATGTAGAGCAAGGTGTTGGGAAGAAAAATCTGAAACATGCTGAGCAGGAGAGGTTCAGATAAATGACTTTGTAAACTAAGTCATGAAAATATGAGTGAACAGAGTCAGCCTCCGAAAATTTCAGAGTTCTCAACTTGTGTCCTTGTTAACTGAGCCCACAAAGCAATGTTTAAAGGGTGAAAGACCTTCCAAAAATCATGTAAATGGATGGATGCCATCATAGAGCATACAACCAAATTTTAAAGTGAACTTTCTTCTTTTTCAGATATGAATCAATAGATTTCTAGCCACGTTACTAGTGAAAAAGGGGCCTTCTTCTGACCTATTAGTTCATTCTAAACAAAATGTAAAAACTCAGTTGCCTACTTGTATGAGTGAGGATTTATTCGTGGTTATTGTCCAGCTTATTCACACAAGACTACATTAGAGAGCAGGGCTCTGACAGAATCTTTTTGTAGAATCTTTTGACTCTGAGGTACTGAGACACAGTGCATACTTGTCTCCCAATTCTTTTCTCCATGTCTCACTGAAAGTGTTCAGTTTCATAAAATTCAGTATCATTTTTATTTGCCCACCAAACCTCTTCCTTTTCATAATGCCTCCTAGAATGCAGCGATCCAGTGTGTACTCACTCTGTGGAACACACTGAATCTTGGGTTGTATTCTTGTTGATTTTATTGCTAAAGGATGACTGTGAAAATGACATTTTGTGTATCTATTTCACTTAAACTTCTAAGTATGAAGAAGGCAAATCAGCATCTCCATTTATAGAAATGGAAACCTAAAAGTTTGATTATCTGTATTGTATATAATGCTCAGCCATGTCTGATCGTTTTTCTTTAAGGAGATATTGTGCCCTAAAGAGAAGTTACCATTAGTAGGGCATAACAGTAAATAATTTTCTCTGAAGTCTTACATGTCTGGGATCCTTTTTGCCATTCCTTCTGGAGATGTCAAGCTAGGCCCCAAGGACATTCAAATTTTCAAGATTGATGACACTTACTGATGATGTAGGCATGTTTGCCTGGATTAGGTAGGGAAGGCTAGATTGCCCATACCCTCAACCCTTTACATTATATATGGGACATTCTATAATAAGTTTGAAAATCAGTAACTTTTTCTTAGCATTTAACAGCAACAAAGTTGCTGGAGATGAAGGGGGAGGGAAGAACAATTTGATTAGGGAAAACCAAGGAATTGTGTATTTATGAAATATTCATTCTATGACTGAATATATTAAGACAATACAATATTAATTGCTTTTATCTAGACATTCTATAATAATGCTTATTTAAATGCTTGCTGTGTATCATGCATACCAGTTTGTTAATGAAAATTGTGTTTTAAGAAAATAAATTAATATAATTTTGAAAATATTCACCTTTGAGAGGACATGTACCACTAAAACTATATTTTGGACATTTTTTCTGCTAATTGAGTTCTAAAAGAGTATCATCAAACAATTATCAAAGATAAATATTAGCATACCCGCCTCTTTTTTGGTTTTCTTATATGAGAAGGGATATTGTTAAATAGTTCAGACTGGTCTGGAACTCCGTGGACAGAACGAGCTGTCCTCATTTTCTCAGTCTCCTTGCCTTCGTATCCTAACTGTCGTGATTACAGAGATGAGCCACCACATTTGGCTGAGAAACTATGATCTTAGAGGAAGATTTCTCTAAACAATTTGACTTAGATTGTTTGCCTCATGTTTGGATTCCTAAAGTTCCTTTTTTTTACATTCAGCTGTTAAAATGCTAATGCCAGCTGAGATTTATATTTAAGAAGGTAAAACTTTTAAAAAGAGATGCAATAGCTTTGCACTCTTGATTCTATAGAGAGTATTACTTAAGTAAAATGAGGGGCTCTGTCCTTCAAGCTTGTCACTGTGTCTCCTGTTTCCACATCATGGAAGCCTAACATTTTATTCAATGCTAAGACTTATCAGCTTTTCTTGGCCTTAACTTCTCTCCAACTGTCAGGTACTTTGTTTGGTGAAGACCCATTCTTTTGTACTCTTTCCTGTCCAAGTACAGGATGTATAAAAACCAACTAGAAAGTATTTATTTCTGGGTTTCCTAATGCTCAGATCACAATGTTGTCTTGATTCAGTTTCTTTCCTCATCCTTAGCTGAAAACAAAACCAAAAAAAGAAATAAAAAAGAAAAAAAAAGAAAAGGAAAAGGCTTAATCTTGTGAAGTTAAATAAAAGCAAGAATGTAGTGAAAGGAAGATTCCTTTTATGCAAGCAGCAGAGACTGTGGTGCTGGGTGACTGAAAGTGCCTGAGGGCATTTGGTCCCTATTGGTTTTCACATCAAATGCAATGGTGCCCACAGATAGCCTGTATTGTTGTCAGTTAAATGGGATCATGAGTGTCTGAAAGGTGTTTGAGAATGAACCGAAAATCATTTTCACAAGTGGATGATTACTTCTGCCACATGTTAACTGAACTCTATCAGAATGGCCCAGCTTTTTGAGCCTGCATTAATTGCTCTTTCAACCTTGAGTGAGGTTTCCCTTTAAGAAAGCCCTTTCCAGAACTAAACTACTCTATATATTGATTTTTTTTTCTTTCTGTATTTTTCCTTGAAAAACGAAGCCTTGGAGAAGAAAAGCCTTTATTATTCAACATGTAGATTGATTGTTCTATTTCTTTGAATAGAAACCAGGACTCATAAGTGATCCACCCAAAGTAATAGTCCTTTTTTCCCCCAAGCACTGAATAATTCCCATCTTCTGTATACAATTATGTTTTTCAAATATTCATTAGTGATGATTTTTCCTTGTAAAGTAAACCATGAACTCTCACAGCATGGACTCTATGCAAATAAATTGTCGTATTCTCTTTTCTATTAGAATTGTATGCCACCATTCTAATTGAAACTAAACTACAATATTTAGTAAAATGTTTGGAGAATTTTTGTATTGGAAGCATTCTTTGAATAATCTTCAAGTTTGAGAGGTTGTATAAAATGTTTTTGAAGTGTTTGGTTAAATGGGACCTTTTCTTTCTTATAACCATTTCCTGTTCCAAACATGTCATGAACAGTATTAGCTACATCTTTACTATGACTAGGAAAATACATGCTACAGTTCATATTGTGTGAGAGGATGGGTTTAATCTCAATTTTTAAGACTTACTAGAAAAAGAGTTCTTCAAATTTCATTAACTCTTTTGAGTATATATGTGTGTATGTATGTGTGTGTATCAGCATGGAGTATATTATATTTAAAGGACATATCTAATTTATTAGTAAAATGTACCTATGAGGGTACTGGCTTAAAGAAAGATAATTCCCAGAATGCTGTATTTTAATTTATCTTTTAAGTATGTAGTCAAAGGAATATTGCCCATAACAGCATTTTAAATACTTTTGTAAGTGACAATCATGACAGAAAAAAGCAGTCTTAGCATTTACGCCAGTGTTTGTCTAGTTTAAAGTTTACTTTCTACTAAACTTCGTGTTATTATGTAAAGCTGTTATTGTATCATTTTGATACTAGAATACCTACAGTTAATGATTACCATAAGTCTTAAGAAGTTTTTATTCCTGTTGCCCTAGAACCTTCTGAGAGATTTTGGAAAGACTAGGTTGATTCCTAAAGGAAAACCTTGACAAGTAGCCATGGTACATCTTTCATCTTTCATCTTGATTTGTTAACAGATTTTTTTAAAAAAACAGTGTTGTTTCCATAAAGGTTGTGCATTTTTTAATGAGATACCCTAATGACCAGGTGAAACTGTTGATTTCAAAAAGGCTGAAAATATGTTGTATACCTTATGGGTAGAAGCTTTTGTATCTTGAGGTTTGACCATTAGAGAGAGATGGGAAGAAAGAGAGGGAGATGGAGAGCAAGAGAGAAAGAAAGATCAAGTAGGCAAATACCATTGTCATTTTATTTTCTTTTAAAACTTTCCCCTAGCAGCATATTTTAAATATAGACTGAAAAGTCTTGGAGTCTGGCTTCCTATGTCTCTTATACTCGAAGATACCATATGACCTCATGGGGTTGTTGTGTACACAAAAGTAAATGTCATAGGCCAGGAAACAGGAATAATTTAGTTGTTTTTCACCTTGCCTATTGACAGTGATTCATGTTTCTTGGGGGGGATCATGCTTTCCAACAGAACTCTCTCTGGCTGAAGCAGCAGGACTTTAAGACCTTGGCAGTGTTTGGACTGACTTCTGAAACCCAGTCTCCAAGCCTCTGTTTAAACCCCAGCATTGTGTCTGAACTGCTAATTTCTTTGTTACCTAATCCAGTGTAAGAAGAGAAGATTTTAAAGTTAAGCAGACAATTTTTTTTCAAAGAGAGCAACCTTTTAACACTTAAGTTGGGTGTATTGATGAAAGCAAATACTTTTAAATAGTATCTGAGCAGTTAGTTTCAGTTAATTCGGAATACTCTGGTTACATGAGCCCTGTGGTGCTCTGGAAACATTTAGTTGGGGGAAGCTGCGTATTTGCTATCAGTACTGGCAGTGTGTAAGAAGATGTACAGTCCAGTATCTCCCTTGAACTCCCTTCAATAATTCTTGGACCAAATGTGACTCTAGCTAAGGAATCTTTTTCCTAAGACCGTATTCTGAGGGAAATAGAGAATGGAGCATGAAAACTACTTTTATTTGTGTTTCATTGAAATTTTTTTTAAGATTTTAAAAATGTTTTGTTTAAATCCAAATTCTATAGGTGTTGAGAATGAGTAATGTGAGCCCCCAACAATATAAATAAGTGCATCTGCTCTCATTTTAAAACAGTAGAAAAAAATCTACAGTGCTCATCAGAGAATGCTTGTGCCATGCTTGGTGGCACTTGTTTATTGAGCAACATTATAAATTGCCACCAAGATAAAAACATGCATTCATTTAGCAGGTCTGATTTTCATACTCTTTAAAAATAACTTTATTATTGAGTTGATCATGCATTCAAGAGAAAGCCAGCAATGATGTGGCAAGTATCAAAATGCTAAGAAAGAGGCCAGCATCAGTGACAACCCAGCAGCAGATCCTTAGGGCACTAAGCAAGTTCTGTCCCATCTAAGATGATGAACAATTCTACTGATAACCCCACCATGCCCCACCTTTGTTTGGTAGAATCCTGTTTCAAAAATCAATGTGACACCACTTTGTTCAGAATTTAAGTGGCAAGAGGAAATGTAAGCTTGACTTTTAAAATATAATACTGTTTTAAAACACAAATAACAAGTATATAGCTTTTAAGGGTATGCCTAATGATATTGCCATTTTATACCAAATAGTTAAATAGCTAAACTTCTTGTTAAATATTAGGCAGTTATAATTGGTGTTTATATTAGTGGCCCTAAGATGTTCTGAGGCCCTTTCTAAATTGTTAAAGAGAGGTAGAATTGTCTTTTATCACTATTCAAAGTCATTTATTGTATACAAGTTCTCTAAAAATTAGTATAGATATTGTATAGTCTCTCTAGAGAGAATAACTTATTTTTTTAGTAATTAATGAGTTTCCCAACATTAATATGTATGGAATAACACATGTTAACTAGTGAAACATAATTTCAGAGTAAATTTTCATATTTTTCTAAAATTAAAAAAAATCTTCTGGGATGTAGATATCATAAAAGAAGTAATGTGCAACCTCACATTGAACATTTCAAAAAATGAATAAGTGTCAGGTTGGTGATTCAGTAGCCACACTAGGTCTTCACATGGGTTGAGAGAGAATATGTTTTAATTTTTGTAAGATTTGTTCTGATCAGTGGACTGCCTGGTATTTATATAATAATAACTTGTGCTCATTTTCCTCGGTCCTCTATCTTTCAACCATTCCCAATAATCCTAGTACCCATCTGTAATGAATTTAAACTTTTCTGAATTTTAAACATTACAAGGGTCTTGAAAACTGATGAACTCATTTAAAAGGGAAAGTGTTCGAGGAGTTCTCCACTATACTCAAGACAGAGGTAAAGACCCTTGCCTTTGTTCAAAGTATTCAATTTAATCATATGAGAAATAGCTGTGGAGTCAGAATGACCACATACCCATAGTACTTCTTAACAGTGTTTTTTTTTTTCATTACAAAAGCAAGATGCTCTCTCTCACACACTTCCATTGGTAATGCAGCAAACCACCATCACTTTGGAAAAACAACCTGGCAATTTCTGACACAGTTAAACACACACTTTTAGTATGATAGAGCAATCTAGTTTCTGGACACTAGAATGAGAGAAAAGCATGAAAACACTAAAGGCTTACACACAAATGTTCGTGGGAACTCAGTTTTTCATAAGCAAAGGTGTGGCAACAACTCACACACATGCCAACGTGGGAATACATTTGTACAGTGGAATATGCTGCTTAGCAATTAATGGGAACAGACTTCTGCAGCACATAATGTGAAGGATGAATCCCAGAAGTAGTGTTCTCAAAAAAGGAACTCAGATACAAAATGCAGTATGCTATATAATCCCAACGACATTGTCGAAAAAAGAATGAACAGTGAGGTCAGATGCAGAATCATACTCAGAATTAAGGCTATAAGGAAAGGACTGAACATGATGGGCACAAGGAACCTGGCATTCCACAAGTTGATTGTAGTAGTGACTACAAGAGGATTATTTATAATTATTATTTTTAGCATCTATTTTAATTTTATTTAAAGTTTTCATTTTAAAACAATATTGGCAAACTACTTTTCTTCATGCATTCATTAACTTTAAATATTTTCCTTATGAAAAGAATCTGTTCTTATAGAGGAAGGCAGCTAGGCCTTGGGATTCAATCACAAAGCTCGTACTTATGGTGAGAACAAGGCACATGTAAACTTTAACGATTATTTTTCAGTTTGTATATGTTTTCTTATAGATCTCACTTCTATTTTTAGGTAAAAATTGTATTTGACCAATATGAATATTTTTCCACACATGGTTCCTCTGTGTACCCTTTGTTGTCATGGAACTCACTATGTAGACCAGGCTGGCCTTGAACTCACAGAGATCCAGCTGCCTTCGCCTTTCAAGTGCTGGGCTTAAAGGTGTGCACCAACACCACCCTGCTAAAATTTTTACAAAGAATAAATAGTGTGTGTTTTTCACATAGTGTTTACAATGCTTCCTTTTTGGTAACCTTTCATTGACTGTCATTTCATTTTTATGTGTAGAGCCCATAAAATTCTTACGACCAGTTCATTTCTGGATGTATTTGGACAGTTGTCATTCATGTGTTTATTCAAACAAATTCTTTCTCATAGCTCACACATCTCAAGATCTGACTTCCAAATATCCTGCTTCCAGTACCAATTTTTCTTTCATTCTTCTTCCTTATAAAACCATCCACTATTCTCCAAATGTATTTATTCCCACACACCGTACACATATCACTCTACTGTCTGTAGAGAAACTAGAAGTTGTTATTCTAAATTCATTGGCGCATCCTTTTGAATGATGTTCACCTGGCTAGTACTCCTCACAGAGAACCTACATGCTTAGATCACTCATACCTAATTTGCATGTGGTAATGATGATTCGTGGATCACTCTCACTTGTGTGTGACCCATCTGCCCAGCACTCTGCAAAGTGAGATGCTTTGAGAAAGCTGAAAAGCAGGCTGTGGTCACAGGCAGAGGTTATTCCAGTGCCCTCTGTGGCTCCTGAGCCGCTATTAAGTACACATCCTGCTAGTGCCCTTTTATAGAGAGCATCCATCAGGTCCACAGTAGCAAGCTCCTTAGGTCACTGTTGTTAACCCTGTAATAGGAACATGGGTATGTGCATTTCAGGAGAGGGAAATTATATAGAAAAGACAGAAAGAGAGCAGCTAAACACCTATCACCACAACCACAAGAGAAATTAGAGGCGAAAAGAAAGGGCGTTTAGTGGACCTTGGAAAGAAACAGTGAACAGGTGAGAACAAGAAGAGCCAACATCTTCACCAATGTCTAAATGAGTTCACATTGCATCCACAAAAACAGACAGTGGTTTTAGGTACATTATGATTGCCAGAGTGAAACTCCCCACACTTAGCTGATATGTCTAAAAGCAAATGAATAATTGATTGGGCCATTTGGGTGATACTTTCAATGCAAGAGCCCAATTGTTTTGAACTTTAATAGCTCCTTAGTTCTTTATCCTAATTCTGCCATTAATATTTAGAATACTTACTTCATGTTTGTACTTAGAAATTCCAAATCATTAAGTATGGAAATAATATTAACCCTGACCCTTTCATATGATATTATGTAAGTTCCTACATTTTATTAACTTTATCAAAGTCATAATTTCAGCGATAAGACATTATTTCTTTCTATGAATATACTATGTTAGCACTTAGTAAATACATCCCTTACCCTTGAAAATTTATTACCAATTTTCAGAAATGCAAATTGTAGTACCCCATGTGCCCTTGTAAGCATACAACGTCATGTGGAACCTGAGTAACTCCATAATAGAAAGATAGGTGTTTCTGCATCATGCCATGCTATTTCTCAGAAGAAAGTTTTCCTGTTAATGCTCCCACTGGTATTAAAGACAATGTCCATATATCCACTATATATTCCCAAGCATCTCAAATTACTATTTTTTTAAATCTTTATTTAAATCTATTTATTATGTACACAGTCTTCTGTCTGCATGTATGCTTGGATGCCAGAAGAGGGCACCAGATCTCATTACAGATGATTCTGAGCCACCATGTAGTTGCTGGGAATTGAACTCAGGACCCCTGGAAGAACAGCCAATGCTCTTAACCTCTGAGCCATCTCTCCAGCCCTCAAATTAGTATTTTTTAAGAAAGAAAGAAGATATGTTTGCTTTGTTTTATATAAGTGAGTTGTAAGACAGAGGCTAAAATTTCTAGTGTGAAATTGTGAGAGGTCAGTCCTCTAAGCCCTCAAACTCTTAGAGGTGTCATTCTGTATTACTTAGCACTGCACATAGATCAAGTTCATTTGAATAACCTTTATATTGGTAAGAACAGAAGTTCTATTCTAAGGGCTGGGGAAATAGCTCAGTAGGCAAAGTGGCTAGAACCCATGTAAAGAAGCTAAGCATAATTTCACATGATTTTAATCCCAGAATTGAGAAGGCAGTGACAGGTAGATTCCCTTGAGCTCATTGACCAGCCTGCCTAGCCTACTTAGCAAGCTCCAGGCCAGCGAGAGACCCTGACTCAAAAAACAAGAAGAAATAGCTCCTGGGAACAACCTCTGGACTCCACATGAACATGCACACACAAGAGCATGGATATTCACTTGCATACACATATGAACACATACCACAAAGGGTTTCTATCCAAATGCATGTCCAGGTTAATCATTTCAGTTCAGATTACAGACAACATGCAAAGTTAAAAGCCATAGCTGAAATGGTGTTAAACTAAATTATGTCACCTTTTGTATTAGCTGAGTTTCGTAGTGAAAAATAATGTTCAGTGAAGAACTTACATAAGCCACATAAATCTCAAAATGACAGAGCTGCCAAAGCACTTGGAAATCAGGATACCCAGTGTTGAGCTCTAATAGGCAAAGAAATGGGAGTGGATATTGATGCAGGCATATCACGAGGTCACCCAGCTGGACAATGACCTTTCACCCTGGATTCTTGGTTCTGTATCTACCGCCTTCTCAGGCCACGCTTATCAGCACCAGTCAGCTGAGCGCTGAAGAACTCAGTATAAGTTCCTTTGCTCATAGCCTCTGAATCGTCTAAGAAACATGTGCGAAAATAAAATTCCAACTGGTTCTTTGATTATCCTTTCTAACTCCTACTTCGTTCAATTTGCTGTAAGGACTGACAAATTGTAAGCCACATAAATCAATTTCCTTTCAGGCATGGAGAATCAGCTCAGTCATCTAGTAACACAGAAGCTGCATGTTGTCTCCAATTTCAGAGAAACTAAACTTTGCCTGTAGCAGGCTGGTCTCATAAGTACCTAGGGAAGACGTGTGGCTATGTGGAACGGCACCATTATCATGCACTCTTTTGTTTTTCTTACCAGGTACCTGTATGCCCTTGGACAGAAGGTTTGGAAAAGATGGAAAAAGCGTTACTTTGTTCTTGTTCAGGTCAGTCATTTATTTTCCTGTTAAGTAATTGCTTTCTGACAAGGACTCTCACACTGTTACCTGTTTGTGTCATATCTCTTATATCGTAATAATTCCTGTATTAGAAATTAGACTGAGAATTATTTTAAGTAGATCATTTGAAAATAGACAAGTAGTGAATTCGTTGTATGCCAATATTTTTATATTTTTATTTCAAACAACAAGTCAAGCTACTTATAATGAAATGACTGTCCTGTTCTGTGCATTTCTTTGTTGTCTGGTATACTAGAATGCAACTCTTTTACTTTGTCAGCTTCTGTGTTCAACTAGTTATGGTATCAAATTCAATAACCATTGCAAAGGGCCACTGTGAAGTCTGTGTGGAAAAGGCAAAAGGAAAATAATATTATAGAAATTTTGTTGGCAGTCAAGGCTTCCTAAAAGGATCTAAAGGATGCTAAGACAATCCTTGAAAAAAAAACTGCATCGTCCAGGTAGTGTGCATATAAATTGTGGTCCATCCACTCTCTCTCTCTTTCTTCGAATATGTCTGTGTGTATTCGTATAAATGTGCTTATAAATCAAATAGTCCACTGCTAGTAATTGCATTCTGAATATACATTATTGGTATATGTGTTCGTCTGACCTTTCAAAATCATAAGTAGCATTTGTTCAAAGAATATAATCATTAAATTCTAGTTACATTAAAGAACAGATTTCAAAATACTCATTTCATTCCAGAATAAATTCAAATTATTTCATTCTCAGTGGAAATATCTGAAAAGAGAATCACTCTTGGAATCCTAACACAGAATAGCCTGTAAAATCCCATTGATTCCTACCACGTTAGCCAAGCTTAACTGGGCTAGATCAGAATGATATGGGGAAATGCCAATGGAGGAAAATTATCATTTGCTGTCTTCTGGAGATATAGTCATCCATTATAAAAAATAGTTTATTGATGTTCCATGGTAGCATGGTGCCTCCATGAAAATTGATAAAATTCAGTCAAAAGTAGTTGTGTCTACAAGGCAGATCACCAGTCCATTTTATTCTTAGCTAAAGTGTAAGCTTTTCTTGTATGGCTTATAGTAATAATGAAAGTTATGCATGTGTGTGTGAGCACATGCTTATACAGCACCCACACATACACACACACACAATCTTTTGATCCAAAGGACAGGTAATTGCTTTGTGGAAGGGTTTTCCGCTCACAGTTCTCAGTAGTCTACCCCCCCAAACCATTCCTATTAAACATCTTCTGCAGTTTTCAAGTTTACAATGGCACAGAATTCTAAATATGCTTATGAATAAATTTGAGTATAAATCTTTCTGGATATTTTAATCTTATTCCTATTATAGATGTCTCATCTGCACTTAATTGGACAGGCTTATCATTGTGATTTGTCTTTGCCATTTCTTTTGGAAGCATTTTACTGACTTTTTGTGGGAACAAAGCTGCTTTTTCAGTTATGTTTCATGAATCTGTAGAGAATCTCACATAATTCCTTAATCCCAATAGATGATTTGGGGGATAAACTACTTTTGAACAAACTAAGCTGGCTCTTGTTTCCCTGACAGAAATGTGTGTGCGAAACATGAAAGTGTGTTTTAGAGGATGAGCAGGTTACATTTGTTAAGGCAGTACCATCTCCGATGTATCTATTGGTTCAATATGAAAATTAAGCAACTAGAGACTGGCTTTGAAAAGTTAACTGCTAACCTAATGCTTTGAATCCTGGGAAGGCTTAAGATCATTATCTGCTTCCTATCTTATTTTCTAGTAAATAGTCACGTGAGACAAAAATTTTAACACAAATGTATACACTTTCAATATCACTTATTAGAGAATATAGAAATATAAGAAGGAATAGAAACATTTCAAAATTATAAAGCAGTATGTTTGTGGGACATTAAATGTGGAACTAACTTTTCCGGATAACTAAAATATGTATTTTCTTTTAAAAGGTAAAATTCAACTTGAATCAAAATTGTTGTTAAATTCACATGCTCCTTAATTTAAATTTAAGAAAAATTCTACCAAACTTGAAATAGAATTTATTATACTTGTGATATATCAGCTAGATGACAGATAGATAGATAGATAGATAGATAGATAGATAGATAGATAGATA
>LOJH01018821.1:1506-21548 GCA_001685095.1 Ellobius talpinus | reverse complement strand
TATAAGCTAGCCGTGCAGGAGCTGGGTGGGACGAAAAGTAGGCCTGCTCCCCTTACCACTACACTCAATGGCTTACAAGCTACCCACACCTAGCTGAGATCCTACTGATAGTTTATGCTGGGATGGGAGAGAGAATCAGTTTTCTTTAAGGGTGTGGCCCCCTGGTAAATTGAACCTGATCCTGTACTTGGCACCACATCCATGTGTATTTGGGCAGCACAAATTGAACTTAGTGGGTTTCACACCACACACACACACACACACACACACACACACACACACACACAAGAGGACATGAAGTTGGGAGGGTGTGAGGGATGAGGGGTGGATCTGAGGGGGTTAGGGAGGAGAGTAGAGGGTGAGTGTCATCCAAAATACATTGCATGCATGTATGACTTTCTCAAGGAATTAATAAAAATATTATATTTAAAATCCCTCCTAAGTAGAGTAAGGTACCACATGTTTGTAACTCCAGAACTTGGGGAGATGGAGGCAGAAGAATGGCTGCAAGTTTCAGGCCAGCCTGGTCTACATAGAAAGTTCTGGGCCAGCCAGGACTATATAAATAAACCCTGTATCAAAAAAATAATGGCATCTTGAAATTCTCGGGCAAATGGATGGATCTAGAAAACATCATATTGAGTGAGATAACCCAAACCTAGAAAGACAATTATCATATGTACTCACTCATAAGTGGTTTTTTAACATAAAGCAAAGAAANTGAGTAAATTGGGAGCATGGGGATCATGGGAGAGGGTAGAAGGGGAGGGGAGAGTAAGGGAGGGGAGTGGAGAAAAATGTATTACTCAATAAAAACAATTAAAAAAGAAAAAAGAGGGTACAGTGGCACATGTTACTGCATATGCTAGGGGTATCATTCTCTCATAATAAATTTAGGATACGCAGAGTGAAAAAGAAAGAAAACAGGGTGAGCAAGCCCGTCCGCAGCCTCTGCATCAGCCCCTGCCTCCAGGTTCCTACCGTTTGAGTTCCTGTTCTGACTTCCTCCAATAATGGACAAGGATCTAGAAGTGTTAGCCAAATAAATCCTTTCCTCCTCCCCCAAAAAGAAACCCTGTATCAAAGAAACAAACAAAACCAAGAATTCCTCTTAAGTTTTACCCTGAATGAGTAAGTAGGTGTCCTGTACTGAGAAGTACAGGGGAAGAGTGGGTGTTTCGACGGCTAGAGGGGATCAATTTTTATTTCAGGTACATGCAATTTAGAAAGTCCATGACACACCCAGGAAGAAATACAGCTGGTGATGGGGTTCTAGAATTGAAGGGCATGGTTCTGTTGAGATAGAAATTTGAAGATATTTGACATGACAAGACTAAGTGAGATTACTCAACATCTTACTCGGGATTACTATTGCTGTGATGAAACACCATGACCAAAAGCAAGTTGGGGAGGAAAGGGTTTATTTGGCTTACACTTCTGTATCACTATTCATCACTGAAGGAAGTCAGGACAGGAACTCAAACAGGCTAGGACCCTGGAGGCAGGTGCTAATGTAGAGGCCATGGAGGAGAGCTGCTTACTGCCTTGCTCCTCATGGCTTGCTCAGCCTGCTTTCTTTTAGAAGCCAGAACCACCAGCCCAGGGATGACACCACCCACAGTGGGCTAGGCCCTCCCCCATCGATCACTGATTAAGAAGATGCCCTACAGGCTTGCTTATAGCCCAACCTTACTGAGGCATTTTCTCAGCTGAGGCTCCCTCCTCTCTAGTGACTCTAGCTTGTGTTAAGCTGATGTAAAACTAGCCAGCACATCCAGGAAGCTGACTGTTGGTAGGCAAGGGAAGGTGTTCCAAGAGCGAGCCAGGCAGAGAAGACATTTGAAGGAGGAAGGAGTGACTCCCTGAGTGATGTGCTGCTTGCAAGTCCAGCGAAAGGAGAGCAGAGGGTGGACATGGCAAGGCGAGGATCCCAGAAACCCCAGCAAGCGCAGCTTGAGGAGGCGCGGCGTGGAGTGGAGAGAGGCCAGGGTCTTGGAGTAAACACATACACAGACGTCAATCACTCTGAGGAAAGAACATTATTGGTATCAGACTAAGGGGATGAGTGGTTGGTGTCAGCACTTTGTGTGCAAGCGTTGAGGGGGACACAGTGTGCCACTGGAGAGGCTGCTAATCAGAGCAGGCACAATGCTACTTGCTGTAAGGGGACAGTGATGCACAGGACTGTGGGTGCTGGAAGTGTGGTAGATTCCATTCTATGTATGGACAGGAGTTCTCTCTAGTTTTTTCTTGTTTTTGTTTTGTGGTGTGTGGTGTGTGTGTGTGTGTGTGTGTGTGTGTGTGTGTTTTCCTCAGCAAAATATTTCAGTGTGAGTGAGCAGGGAGGGCACTAGACATCTGAGAAGGGACGAAGGTATCAAGTATACAAGCTCACGGGGGTGGGGATGGCCAGCAGCGGTCAGTGGCCACCTGAAATACAAGGTCCTTAATTTAAAGTGAGGATTGAGCCAGGTGTGGTAAGGCACACCTGTTACCCAGCACTCAGGAGACTGAAGTGGGAGGATCACAAGGTCTAAGCTGGACTGGTCTACACAGCCAGCAATAATAAATAAATTAAAGCAAGTTAAGGGAAATCTGCCTTCCTGGTGAACATGTGATTCTGGCCAGTTTAGCCAGATGAAGCAAGCAAGGGGAAAAAATCAAATGATACTTTAGTGGAGGAAGATATTGCCAGGTTACAGGGTTGCCAAGCTCAGTCTGGTATGTGCTGGGTTTGGAGCAGCTAAAAAGACCCAGGTGAATCGACCTGGTGGGAGGAGTCTGCTAAAAACCAACAGCAACAAAAACAAACAAAACCAACATAGCATTGCTAGTTTGGGAGAGGATAGCTCTGATTGGGAATAACTGATTCCAGAAGCATGTCCTAGGGTGCCCAGTGTGACTGACACCATCCTAAACACTCCGGGACAGCAGGGAGCAAAAAGCAATCTCTGAACTCACAAAAGCTGTCATCCTGCTGAGGAAGGCTATGCAGAGACCAGAGATTTCCAAGACAGAGCTGTGAACCCAGGGGAAGTGCCGCTCCATGCCCTGGGATCCGTGTAGAAAGTAGAACTTCCATGTTAAGGAACGTTTGTATCCTTAACATCTGTTTTTCTTTTAATTTTATAGTATGTTAGCAGAGTATATCAAGTACACATATATGTATATAAATAAAATGTGTATGTTGAGAGATGTTTGCAGAAAAGTTGTTTACTGGTGGAAATGCCTGACTGAGAACATTTGGCAACCAGTAACCACGTGGAGAGAGCAGCAGACAGTTGAGATACTGTAGCAAACCCCCACACATGACACAAAGAAGTCGCTAATGAATTATCTTGGCTCTGCAGAGCACAGCCCTGAATTATCCTGTGTTGGGAGTGAAAATGCCTCCGTAACGAGTCTTCCAGAAATGAGGTAAAAAATATGGTAACTACTCTATAATGACTGTGTCGTCAAAAGCCAGAGCAGGCTGCCATGGGACCACATTCAAAAGAGGCCAGGTGCCTGTTGGTGAGACTGGTCATGGAGGGGACATCTTTGCCAGGGCTGAATTCATTTCATAAGGAAGATTGGACACTAAGTACCTTGTAACTTTAAGCATCTACGAGTGTGTGAAGAATGAGCTGGGAACTTAGAATTCTAACAGCCTCTTTCTGCGGAGTTGGACCGGAGGAGGGTGAATCACAGTCTTGACTCTACAGAGAGCAATGACTGCTCAGGTTACCGGGAAAGGCGAGTGGGGTGAGATGTGTCAGCATTTCCAGCTCACGGATTTGGAGGCCCAAGCATCAGATGTGACCATGTTGTTTCTGTGGTTGGAATTTTCCTATAGTGACTCATGAGGTCCCCATAGCATGAGGAAAATCACCAAGAGAGACCAGGCACAGTAGCTTACGTCTTTATAATCTCAGAGTTTAGGAGGAGGAGAGTGAGGCTGGCTTGGGTTACAGACTAAGACCCTGCCTCCAAACCAAAAGCAGAGAGCCAGAATTAAAAACTGCAAAGAGGCAGTTCATAATGGTGGGGAGATGTGTGGTCTCCAGCACTTGTAGATGAGGAAATGAGAGAGCCGCAGTGATAAGATCAGACCCACCTGGCTGAGAAGTGGTGGGAGTGGAGGCCAAAGCTAGGTTGGTCTGACTTAAACCCGTTTACTGTGCTGCAGGCAAATTTAAGGAACACCTTAGAAAGAAGCCAAAGGAATCAGATTCTTTCAGAAGGCACAGATCTATGTAACAGAGAGACAAGAATCGTTAAAAGCAAATCATAGGTCCAACAAGAGTTTTTGTTTGAGTCAGGGTCTCATGTAGCTCAGGCTAGCCCAGAACTTGTTATGTAGCAGAGGATGCCCTTGAACTCCTGATCCTCTTGTTTCTGCCTCAAGAGATGGCATTACAAGCATGTACCACCACACTGAATTAGAGTTTTCTCTCTCACATAACTCCCAGAGTTCCCTCTAACTCCTGGCTCTACCACTGTCCGGCTGCTTTTGTGCGGCCATGACCATAATACCCAGCAGAAACAACTTAAAGAAGAAAGATGTGTGCTAACTCACTGTTCCAGAGGTTCCTGTCCATCAGGCGAGGGAAGGTACAACAATGGGTTCATGGCAGTGTGAACGTGTGGTAGGGGCCATTCATATCATGCCGGATTAGTAAGTAAAGAGCAAGACAGGAACGAAGGACTGAACTTACTTTTTGCAAGATTCCCCTTCTAACTAAGAGTTGAACAGCTTCCTAAAATAGCCCCACCAGGGAGGGAGGAGCAAGCATGGAGACTGTGTGACTGTGAGGGACCTTGCAGCTTCAAACCACAACAGGGATCTCCTTGGCGTTGTCTGCATCGCTGGCTGCAGATCACATGTTTCCTGGGTGTGCAGCATCTAGATGGAAAGGAGGATAGGGTGTCTTTGTCCCCTTCATGGCCTGGTCACAGAACTTTGGCCAGAATGAACTCTGTGAGTACACCAAGTCATGACAAAGGTTGGGAAATGCCTTTGTGCCAAGGAACCGTGTGCCCCTGACTAAGATGCACATTGTGTTTCTAAAAAAATAAATAAATGGATGCTGGTGCCAGCAAGCAGCCTCTAGCACCAACAACATCTGTTAGGAATAAAAGAAAAACTGCTGAGGGATTTCTAGACTATTCTGAAGGAAATGGAGAAGAGCTGTGCCAGCAAAGGGTGAAGAGGCACTTTCTTCATAGATGAGCTTGCAGCTGCATGGGGCTGAAGAATTCCCAAGGTCATGTGATGGCACTGTACCAAGAGTGGCAAGAGACAGTGATGAGGTTCCAGGGGTGTATACGACGTATGGATGGAACAAGATGAGTCAGAAACAGGATTTGATGCGGGAGCCACGGACTGGGGTCAGAAGACCTCACTGCAAAGCCCACCGCAGACCCACAGCTGTGCATCTGGAGTGACAGAACTTGCCTCTCAGCTCAGTGTCGTTGGTCACAGGCACAACTGAGAGGACCTAGCAGGCATGGTAGTTCATGCCTTCTCATCCCTCGCTAAGAAGGCAGAGGCAGGAGGATCTCAGATAGTGAGTTCCATGTTAACCAGAACTACTTAGTGAGATCCTTTCTCAAAGAACAAAACAAAATTGAGACGACCCATGAACAACACTTATCAGGCAAGACATACAGGGCTGTTCAGTTAAATGAGCCATCTCTCAAGCCCAATAGCCTCCAAAGGACAACATAAAGGTGTGGGGAGTTGACTTTGGGGGGGTGACTTTCACCTCCCAAACTCCCCAACTCCCCAGTTTCATAGAATATAAAATAACTGCTCAACATTAGCAAAAGAAATCTTAAAATTATTATGCTAGAATACTTTACTTGTTAAATAACATTAATTTTATTAAAATTGTTTTGGCTACTCCAGACCATATTACAATAATTTGTTGGTGAGAGAAGTATATTCCAATCACAATTTGTGGGCTACAAAACAAACAAAAAAAAAGGATGCTTGCTAGCTAGAGCACTTGAAACCATGTCTGCCCAACTACAATCCTACAAGAGAAATGGGGACCCTCCCTGTGTGACACCTTAATTTTCTAAATCAAATTAAAAGTAGGATTTTTGTCAGCCTTTTCTAAAAACTTTTTGTTTGCTTCCTTGTTGTTGTTATTGTTGTTTTCTGGAACTCACTGTAGACCAGGTTGATCTGCCTGCCATAGAGATCTACCTGCCTCTGCTTCCACAGTGCTGGGACTAAAGGCATGCACCACCATGCCCGGTTTGTGTAGTCTTCAGAGAATGCTATTACAGGGATCCCTGGGTACAAAGGTACCACCTAGACAGAATTTCTACTTCCTAACTCATGTCTGGAGACACTGGGCTCAGGATTTGGAGGAAGATGCCTGTGCAGAGAGGCCCAGCTGCTATAGCTGAAAGGTAAAAGAAGTAACCAAACCAGCAGACATCAGCAAGAGCTGGGCATGGGGCGCATGCCTTTAATGCCAGCACATGGAAGTCAGAGGCAGGCAGACCTACCTCTGTGAGTATGAGGCCAGCCTGGTCTACATAGAGAAGTCTAAGCCCAGCCAGGACTACATAATAATTTTTTTTCTCTCTCTCTCGCATACCCAGGGACAAGTTGATAGGGTTTAGAATCACTTTGGAGACAAATCTCTGAGCATGCCTGTGAGGGGTAGCTTGATTAGGTCAGCTGAGGTGAGAAGATCCACCTTAACTGTGGGTGGCACCCTTCCATGGGCAGAGTCCTGAGCTAAATAAAAGGGAGAACTCAAGCAGAGCATCACCCTCTATTGACTGTGTTTGCCTCAAGATCCTGCTGCAGTGACTGCCTTGCCATGAACTGTACACAGAAAGTCTGAGGCAAAACCACCCATGCCCTCCTTACATTGATTTTATCAACTTATCATAACAGCAGGAAGATCACTAACACAGTGTGGGTTGAATTGTGAGCCTTATAGTCATAACTCTGATTCTTAATGCCTAAAAATTCAGAACATGACTGTCCATGGGTGTTCCTTGACCTACAAAGAGCTAGGTGTCTAAGTACATTGCGAGTTGAAATATCATCAGTCAAAACTACCTTAACACACTGAATCTACTGAGCATCCTACCTCTGCAGCACAGGGCACAGTGCTGGTCCGTTTCCCATGATCATGGGCTGCCACGGAGCTATGCTCACTGCTGTGAGCATCATCACGAACAAGTATCACACCACATATCGCTAGCCTGGGAGAAAGATTGGAATGCAAATCCCCATGGCTACTAAATGCAATTTGCCTTTGCATAATTATAAGGTGGAAAATCTTAATGGAAGCATCATAACTTGGGGGCCCTCTGTGGGGCTTTTACAGAGACAATGAAGTTCAAATGGAGCCATAAAGGTGAATCTTAATTCTGCTGTGACTAGCGTCTTTACTGAGAAAGAAATGTGGAGACAATACAAATCAAGAGAAGATAGAGGTAGACCCTCGGGTCATATTTCTACAAATCAAGGAACACCCACATCAGCCTGCCAAGCTCCAGAAGCTGGGAGACGCATGGAAGACAGAGATGCATGGAAGACAAGCCCTCTCGTCCCTCAGCAGGAACCAGCCTTGCCAACACCTGTACGCTGCTTCCAGCCTCCGGAGCTGTGAGACAATACATTGCTGTTGGATGCCCGAAAACCCTCATCCAGCCTGTCACACGGAAGTACCTGGCACATATTCAGTGTTTGGTGACTGCTTTTCGGATGAATAACCGAATGCACGAGTAAGCGACTTTTGAACGCACGAGTCATATCTCGCTCCTCTACCTTCAGCATTTCCCCGCTGTTGTAAGCTGAGCATGGTGCAAACCTAGCCAGAGAACAAGGCCGGAGAATCTGAAAGCAGGGAAAAGCCGCTGCCAGCGGCTGTCTTTCCCAGAAACCCTCCCCTGGCTGCAGATGCCAGGGTCTCAGCCAGGCCGCTACCTTGAGGGAAATTTGTCTAGGAAAGTGGAAAACTTACTCTTTATTATTCAAGCTAAGAGCATTCATGACTATAAATTGATTTTGTTTTAGAAATCAGCAAAATAGCTTAAAACCTATTTGTAAGTTTTGGATACCCGGGAAACCTCTAGGTGCATTTTTAAAGAGTACTTTTCCCCTTCGTTGTGAAAGACACCTGAGTTTCTGGGGAAATATAATCCTGTGTTTCAGCCCATTCATCCTAAAACCCCCCAGGAAGATTTGCTTCGAGAGCACCATGAAAGAGAAAGGCTAGAGGCCTTCCTGTCCCTCACTCAGTGAGGAAATTTGCCAGCTTCTTTAAACTCCCAGTCCATTCTAGCCTTAGATACCTTATACTTGGGAAGACCTTCACTGTTTCTATTGACTGTTTCTATTGACAGACCCTCTACTAATCCATTTTCTGTCACTATAATGAAGTGATTATGACCGGGAACTCAAAGAAAGGAGGTTTGTTGAGCCTCAGTCCTCGAGGTCAAAGGGCATGTTGCTGGCTTAGACCTTGCTTTGCTGAGGCATTATACCAAGAGTACATAGAGAGGGCACCGAGAAAGACAGGAAGGGACAGAGATACCAGGATAGGACCAATGAGGACTTCCTTCTAGATCCCACCCCTTTGAAGTCCCGCCACCTGGTAACAACCACACGAAGTACCAGGCTTCCAACACATAGCTACTTTCACACCAATTCTAACCCAGACACGGCCTCATCTCTCTTTCTCAGCCCTGCCTTGCATTCAGCTCACACACAGGGGACAACAGCCCTGGCCAGTCCCTTCCAGGCGGCACAGCACAAGTTTGCTTCCCTTTCTCCATCTTGACCCAAAGCATCTTTGTGATAAAGACACTAAATCCTGTCTCTAACACAAAGCACAGGTTACCCACTGAGCTGGATGAGCAAAGGGTCTATCTGGTGCTATTAGGAACATGATGTTTGTCCCCTGCAATTCAGAGAGTTTCCCAATAAATACTCATGTGTCTCCGGCTCAGAGAAATGGGAGGCTCAGTTCCAGGAAAACGGCAGAATATATGAACTACATGGGACAAAGTCCATTCCATGCCTGGTGGCTCTGAGGTTTATTCTATTTCACTTGTTCATAGCTTTCCCTATGTCCGTAACCGCAGAAACACTCCAAAAGCCCCACAACTGATCCTGAGCAGCAGACAGAAAGTGCGGCCAGCTTGTCCTCGGACTGAAAACAATTTACTGGTGGAAATATTAGAAGGAAGGAAAAACAGGGTTAATGTTAAAGACAGAAGCTGGAGGCTTTCTGGGAGTACAACCCAATACACTGCAGACTCAGCTGCCCGGGATGTGCTATAAATCACTCCTGGCCCAAGGCATCATGGGGCCCCTCCCGCAGGCACAGGCCCCTGTATAATTTATCCCACCTGGACCAAACCCCTCCCCCCACCTGAGGAGGGAAGCCACAGTAAACTGTTTTAAGCCACTGAGGGGAGGAACAGCTGAGTAAGTGAAAGTTCTAGAAGGATGTTTTCAAATGTCTCTCCACCCGTTAGGCTTGAATTAGCTCAGTTCCATGTTGCATTTATTATTTTAGTTTGTTTTTGGGAGTCCCTGACTTTCTTTTCCTCTCTTCCATTTTTCTTCCTTGTTATTTCTTTCCCTTCATCTCCCTCCCACACTCTCCTTCTCCTTACCTACCCCTGCCCATCCTAAAGTATGCAACACACACTTTTGTTTCTATACATATTTGCGAAAATGCACAAGACTCCTCTCGGCCTGAGCATCTTAGTTTCTGCCTGTTATGGGGGTAGACCTCATGAAACAGTTTTAACATTTAGCTCCCACTGCCCCGGGGATGCGAATTCTCATTGCCTCTACAGTTATCACCTACAAAAACCACTGAGGTCAATATGGATTCATTATCTTAAAAGATTTGTGGGTACACGCCTGTGTTCCAGGTGTAGCTCTAGCACCTAAGATAATCATGTGACAAAACAAATAAGATCTCAGCTGAAAGGACATATCTGTGATTGCGGCATTTGCGAGGCAGAGACGGCATTGAAGGTTCGAGGTTAGCCCAAGCTGCATAGAGAGAGTCTGTCCCTAAAAGCCATGGGCCGAAGATGGAGCTCAGTGGTACAATGCTTGTATAGTGCGTGCAAAGCCCTGGCTTCCATCCCTAGCACCACAGGGGAGAGGGGAGGCCGTTACTATAGTTTTGCTAATCACAATCTGTTCTGGCAGAGAGGAAGGTTGGATATAATCAAAAGTTTTTATTGCAATCAGTATATTTTGTGATATTTTAGAAGGCAGTAAGCGTGATATGGAAAACTCAAGCAGGACAGGGATTGTGGGGAGGGTGGGCTGCGATTTAAGTAGATTGACAAGAGTCATTCAGACATAGACCTGAAGGGTTAAGAAGGGCATAATCAGGTAGGCGACCCGGGGAAGAGAGTTCCAGAAAACGGGAACAGTCACTGTAACCAAGATCAGAATGCCCCTGATGTGGGGTGGATATAGAGGGGTTCAGAGGTGGGCTATAGTAAGCAGACCAGATGAGCAGAGGGATCTGGGGACATGGCAGATAATGGATGACCACAGAGGGTATTCAAAGGATTTAGATTTTCATACCAAGTGAGGGATTATTGGGAAGTGAGCCAAGCAATGTTCTGATCTCAATGATGCAAAGGTCTCTCTGGCTGAATGTTCAGAAGAGATCATGGTAAAGATGTGGATAGAAGCCAGAACTCTACCCAGAATGCTTTGTGATAAATCGAATGAGGTATGATAGTCCATGCAACCAAGACTGGAGGCATCTTAGTAACTTTTCTGTTGTTGTGACCAACGTAAGTTCTCAAAGAAAATGTTTGATTGCTCTTACGGCTTCAGCGGGTTAGAGTCCTTGAAGGCAGAGTGAAGGCACGGTGGCAGGAGGAGCTCAGAGCTCACATCTCAATCCACAAGTAGAAGGCAGAGGGCCTACTGGGAATGGTGTGATTCTTCTGAAACTGCAAAGCCCCTCCCTCCAGTGACACAACACCTCCTAATCGTTCCCAAACAGTTCCACCAACTGGGAATCAAGTATTCAAACATATGAGCCTGTGGGGGCTATTCTTATTCAGACCACCATGGGAGGCATCAAGATGATGATAAGTTGTCAGATGCCAGACAAACTTTAGTTTGGAATTTATAGAATATCACTAATTTTAAAAATTATCACTATTTCTGCTTAGTGCAGAAAACAACTGGTTTCCTTATAACATTTTCATATATATATCATACTTTGTTCTTATTCACTCCTATTATTCCCCTTTGGACTTCTTCCTCATTTCTGCTCCCTTTTGTCTCCACAAACAGTACCCCTTCTGCTTTTATGGTGTGTGTGAGAGAGAAAGATTGGGGGGGAATCTAGGATGAGAAAAGTGGATATTTGCCTTTCTTGCCCACACCCCATGACTTTCTCTCTTTCCCCTCTTCTTTCCTGTAGATCATTTCTTGTCCTAGCACAGCACCCCCCCCACACACACACGCTTTGACATTGGAGAAATGTTAGATTCAAAACTGGTAAGATTTCTGCAAGTTTTGCTTCTACTTAGGATGCAAAAACCACAAAGTGCACTGCTCTCATACTGACAATGGGAGCAAACTGTGTGATCTACAAAATGAGTTCTGTTCTTGAGCCCATCAGAGAACCAAGGTCTCAAGGCAACCAAGGAAATTGAATTCCAGGAAGAATCAGGACTCTCCCAAGAGAAATGAGACAATGCTGGCTGCTTTGGCTTTGGCAATGCAGAGAAAGAAAATATGGCTGCCAAAAAGTGAGCAAGAAGAAAGGAACTGAAGCCGTTGGACATTCCTGAAGACTTAGCGTGGGCTAGTAAACCAGGAACTAGACACAGGAGACCTCCCACTCCCTAGTGCCTCCTCGCAGGTGTTCCTAAAGGCAGGGCATGGGATCAGATCAAGCCATAGTGGCCTCAGTTGAAAGAAGGGGCCAGAGGCTGCTGGGAAACCTGGAAAGTGCTCCCTACTCTCCCAGCTGAAAGCTCACAGTGCTGGAGGAGAGCTGCTTTGGAAAGGGTTTGTGCAGGAAAACCTGTGTTCCTCTAAGTAAGCAATAAAGAAGCTTGGGCAAAGACAATGGGTTGAAATAAAAGCCATCTCTCCCTACAAAAGAGATCAGGGGCCCTCTGAGCCTCAAGATGTTATACACACCCAAAGCCTTACCCTAGTGCATAGAGTAAGGAAGGCATAGAGAAATATCTACCACCCAAGAAGGCACAGCATCTGAGAAAGAGTTTAGGGCTTTGGATAGGAGGGGTGGGGGGAGGAAGAGTAGGCATGCTGAGAGGCCAAGGTGCCATAGGAAGGAAACTCTGAGGTAGAAGCATGGAGGGAAGCTGAGATCGGAGAGAACAGCAGGAAGAGTAATGCCTCCCACTGAGTGAAGGCTGACAACAGCAAAACCCACACCTAGCTTAACCCCTCCACGCTAAGGGCCTGCCGGAGAATCTGACAGGCTCATTTCTGTGCATAAACACCAGTTGTCTCAGCCACATCGTTCGTCAAACATAATTAGAACTTGAGGCACAATGAAAACAAGGAGAGAGAAAACCTACTGTTAAGAGATAAAGCAGCCACCAGAACTAGCCCAGAGATGCTAAGGGATCACAGAGTCATCAAAATAACTATGATTTGGGTATGTTAAAAAGAACCCATGGAAAAGGTGAGCCACATGCACAAACAGACACAAAATTTGACCTTTTCAGACAAGGGGAAAGAAATGAGTGTGCTCTTCTGAATGATTAAAACTTTCATTGCATCGGCCTCAACAGGTCCTCCTATACTAAAAGACAGAGGTGGGTGACGGTGACATCAAAGCAGCACCCCTTGGGATAGGTTAGAGCTCATCATTACAATGATGGACAGGACCCAGCAGACTCCAGGAAGAAAGCAAGCCAGAAGAAAGCCACAAAAAGAAAATTAGAGCAATCAGAGAAATGGTGAAAGAAGGACCAGGGTGAAACAAGTGGGATTGGTGTAACAGTGGGAAAAGAGCCAGGTGCAGCTCTTGCAAGATGGTTTCCATGGCACCAGCCACCATATCAGGATGTCAGGGACAACAAAGGAGACAGGAGGCATCATGTCTCGTGCCTCTGTCTCCTTTATCGGGAAAACAAGAGCAATCCCCAGTCTCCCTAGTCATCCATATGGTTCTATTAGGCCGTCATCTGACCATGCACGCTGTCACGTCAAGGGCAGGGGAGGGACGCAGGCCCTTCTCTGAGTCCATTTCTCTTTCAAGTGGGGTCTAGGTTCTGCTCATAAGGAATAATGGAGTCTGCGACCCTGGCTAGGTGACACGAAGAACTGGGAGCTTATGCCAAAGAGACAGATGCCATGGCTGGTACCCCAAAGATGCTCAGTCGCGGCAGCCTAGAATTCCAGCTGAAGAAAAGGACTTCTCTGAGATGGAGGGGGAAAGACGAACCAAGGTCAGGTTCCCACACTCCAGGACTGACAAATGGAACGTTTATATTTGATGTTGCAAATCCTCAAAATGCTTAGCAAAGACACTGCCATCTATTTTAAGAGCACTCTCAACAGTCGGGGGGCGCGGGGGGAGGGTCTGCCTGTATCTCTAACAGGCGGACTGGTTAATATAAACTGGAAGGGAAGGGGCTGTGCCAGATGCAGAGAAATAGCGACTGTCACGGGAAATAAACAAAGACAGAGGTAACCCGGGGCCTAAAGAGGGCTTCTGAGAGGTGGAAGACAGAGAGCACACAGAGTGCATGGGTGCACTGCACATATGCACATGTGCATTGTATAAATAGCACACAATCTGCCGAGGGGGAGGGAAGGTTTCCATTCCATACATTTACACATAACTGATTTCAGCATATCCCTTCTATCAACTTCAAAAAGTTATTTCAAAAGTAAGAGCTTTGTTGCTTTTAGGAAAGTTTAATAAAAACTTGTAACATCTGTTTCTATCATCTACGTGAAGAGAGAAAGACACTCAAACCCGAGTTCTTGATCAAAGACATCAACAAATATAATGAATTTAAGCACCATATAGATGCCTTTCGGGTTCATTTTTTTCCCTCTTTCTGGGGCTTTCTGTAAGGGCTGTCATCATCCTTTTACCCCTCAGCTTAGCTCCGTAAGGGCGTTTGAGGTATCAAATCTGAAGCACAGAGCTATGGCCTAGATGCCTGTGTTAGCTTTTCTGACACAGTGATAAGCTACCTGAGGCAGGCACCCAGAAGTTGGGGAGGTTATTGGAACTTTTATTCTAAGGTCACTTGGGTAAGGCAACCTGTAACAAAGCTGAATGTCATCCAGAGAGGATGTGGTGGGAGACAGGTGCTTGCCTCACTGTGTGCAAGAAGTAGAGACAGAGAGACAGAGAGAGACAGCAGAGAGAGAGAGAGGTGGGAGACTTGGGCTCCAATATCCCCATCAAAGGCACCCCAATGATCTAACTTCCCTCTGATAGGCCCAACCTTTTAAAGGTTCCACTACCTCCCAATGGAGCCACAGACTGACTACCAGACCTTCAGCACATGGGTCTTAGCTCCAGGTAGACATTCTGAATCCATAATACAACCTTCCTTTCTAGCCAGTGGACCGTGATGAAATCGGTAACTGCAGCAAAAGTACCGGAGCATCCTTGGTGGGTGCTCCAGTTCAGACAGTGTGGATTTCCTGGAGAAAATCTTGGTTCAGATTAGTGTTTATGCAACCGATACCCAATTAGGGATTTTAGCTAGGCTACTTGGATAAAAAGGATTTATTTAAAAATACCTCACTTCACCATGATTGAGTTACTAGCTAACACAATACAGTTCGATTAAACAGCATCGTTATATTTGCTACATTTCTCATTGCTGTGACAAAATATCCAGCAAAAGTCACCTAAGAAAGAGGGATTTGCTTTGGCTCATGGCTTACGGAGGATACTGTTCATCATGGCAGAAAGGCCCAGGGACAGATGCAGGAGGATGCCCATCACACTGTGGCCACCGTCAGGAAGCAGAGAGAGAGAAATGACCATCTGTGCTCGCCTCACTTTCTTTATTTTTCCTTTTAATTCAGTCTATGACACCAGCCCCTTCAGGGTGGGCTTTCTCTCTTTAGTTAAACTTCCCTTTTAAGAACCATTGTAGATAAACCCCAAGTGTACCTCACTAATGCACTCGGTCTTTCTTCATCCATCAAGTTGACAAACACTTATATACTTGCATGAAAATGACCTTATGTAACTGAATCTAATATATTAAAAAATAGATAAAAACTCTATAGAAGGAAAGAAAAACTGTCCAGCTTCAGCGAAGACTCCAAAATAACAAAGATTACTAGAAGCTTCTATACTCTCATGTAGATGTTCAGGGCAGGCAATTTCCCATCCACCATGAACCCAGACTTTTTGTTTTATAATCCTTTCACTTGATGCCTGACTCCGGCTCCTGCACTGATTTGGATTAAACATCTGATGTTTATTCTCTTGTGGTTCTGGCTGGAACCAGGTTCCAGGCGTCAATTTCCCGTGAGGTCTCTTTTCCTGCCTTGCAGGCCATCATCTTACCATGTCCTGACATGGGGTTTGCTCTGTAAACATTATGGGTACCTGCTCCTCTCCTTCAAAAGTTCGCTGGAAACTGAGCCTGGTGGCACATGGCTTTAAACCCAGCACTCTCTCGGGAAGCAGAGGCAGGTGGAACTCCAGGAGTTTGAGGGCAGGCTTGTTTACATGGTGAATTCCATGCCAATAGGGCTACGTAGTGAAATCCTACCTTTAAAAAGAAAGTCGCCAAACCTACCCTCACAACCTCACTTAACCGTAGACACCTTCTCACTGGCACCATCTCTAAAGACAGTCACAGTGGGAGTTAGGACTTCCCTATATGAATTTGGGGACAGAATTCAGTATACAATATGTCTCAGAGCTACTCTGCCGTCTGACACCCACAGTTCCAGCTTTAAACTGAAGACAAATCCTTTCTCCTCAGAGTCAACAAGAACTTCAACTAGCACTCCGTTTCCACCGGTTTATAGTCACATTTTGTGGTGAAGCAGGCTGGGAGACAGGTTCTGTGGCGATGCTTCCATAGGCCTGGCTTGGGTTCCTATTCAGAAGTTGGGGGAGCAGAGTTAAGACCAGCATCAGAGTGGCAATGCCCTGTTTTCTGGTGCACTCGGGTCCACATCTCGATTGTGGTCCTTCTCCCACTTGCTGGCTTCCTTTGTTCCGCGCGTCACTCCCCCGTGCAGTGCGGCTCCACGCTGCATCCTGGGAGGAGCAGGATGCTTACACTCAGGAGTTATTGTATGGCATCAGTGGGAGACTCGGATGTGTCATCTCAACCAGAGACCCCCTTCCTTTTCTCTGCAGGAATGAAGGAGTTAGGAGGCAGTATTGCAAGCCATCCACAGATAATTAGAGGACAAAGCAAGGCCAAATAGAGAGTGTGGAGATGGAGACACAGAACATTCTGCCTGCGCTGGGAGTGATAACCTTCTACCCTCGTCTAAAATCTCCCAGCGAGGCAGACGTTTTGTGGAGAAAGGATGTTTAGAACTGTCCGCTTCTGATGCAATTTCTTGTGAGCCACAACTGGGTCTGGCTTCCTGCTTCGTCTCTTGAAAATGGAATGTCTCATTCCATTAGTGTTTTTCATCTCATTCCTACAAATTGTGCACTTCCTGATAGTCCCCCTATGATATTTCTGTTTGTGGAGCGGGGNGGGGGGACTATTTCTGTTGCTTAGGTGTCCTGATAGGTTTCTATTCGCGTCTCCTTCTCCTCCACTCTTTTGTGGGAAACGCTGTGTCCCGGCACTCACCGACCAGCTATTTAAAAATGCATCTTGTCACCTTGGCCCCATTTCAATCAACAGGGATTTGTGGGATGCGTTCTCTGCTTGCATGCCTGAGTCTGGCGGAGTGTAGACACTAAGACTCCTGAGTCTGAAGGAGCCCACAGTGATAACCACTACTTTCTGAATGAACAAATGGAGGTCCAAAGAGCCCACAACTTGTCTCAAGGTCATGAGCTTGTTTATAAGAGCCTACTGACTTTCCCACTTCCCATCCTCGTTAGGGCTTATGCTTTATGGGAGAGACGAAAAAGGGGGTGTGAAACCATGGAGGGGGGAGTCTCTGAGCCATGCATTGATGTTCAGCACGTTTTATAATCTCTAATATCCCCCTAAGAACTTAATAACAGGATCCCACAGTCAAGATTTGCCTGAAAGAAAAACCACAAAATGTATCTAGACAAAGTCTATAATGAGACATGCACAATCATATTGTATAAAACTTATTTATAATACTGAAGACTCACAACAGATGCCCAAGAAAAGACTGGTTAACCATATTGTGTTCTGTCTACAATGGAAACAGTCGGACACAGCAGACTGAACAAGTGACATAAACAGGCACGGAAGTTAAAAATACCAGTTTGCTAATGATAACAGCAAGCAAAACACAAGGTATGTGCCAGGTACTGTTCACAGAACTGTACGTGCATTCACTTACCGGTTCCCTGTAACCACCCCGGGAGGCCGAGATTGTCAGGAGAACCTGAACAGAGGGAAGGCAGTGGTTTGCCCTGGACTCTAAGCACAGAGATTTGGAGACAGCTTCTTTGAAAAGGCCTGAGATATGATTCTCTCTCTCTCTCTCTCTCTCTCTCTGTGTGTGTGTGTGTGTTTATGCATGTGCACACATGTGTGTTTGCGTGTGTATATGCACACTCCCTCTGCATTCAAGTGGAAGCCAGAGGTTGCTGTCTGTTATCTTCTTCAAACCTTTTTCCCATCCAGATACTAAACAGGCTGGACCCTGCTTAGCTTCTGAGACGAGACAAGAAGAGGTTCAGTACATTCAGGGTGGTATAGCAGTAGGACCTTCAGTCCTTTCTCCACTTTATTTTTTGAGACAGGGGCTTTCACTGCATGTTCTCTGATTTAACCAGACTAACTGACCTGCAAGATCTAGGGAATCTCCTGTTTCTATCTTCCTAATGCTGAGATTAAAGGCATGTACTGCCTGCCTTATAATGGATGCTTAAGAGTCAAGCTTGGGGCCGTGTGCTTGTCTGTCAAGCCCTTTACCAATGGAGCCATCTCCTCAGCTCCAGCCCATTTAAAAACCCTTTCTAACTAAGTCTTTTCTTGACTTTTATTTTTGCAAACTACAGCGTGCTGCCTTTTATCGACACCTGTTCACTTTCAATGCCACACACTTCTACCTGAGATGGCGTCAATTGAAGCATGGCTGCCCATTCAGGAGAAATGTTCATAGTCACAGCTGAACCACCATGGTAGCCAGAGGGGGAACATCGAAGAGATAAAAGCTGCAGCAACCCAATGCTTCTAGACTGCTCTCGATACAGCAACACTGTCCCTACAACTGTGGTAGCCGTGACCTGTCACAGTGAAGTAAAGTCATTCAACGCCATCAATGAAATGGCGCCAATGTGAGACAACTACATCTACATAAAATCTGAGAGGGCTTGGAAACGAATTCTAGACACAAAAGAACAGAGTTTAGCGCAGCTTCTTAGTAGCTGCATTTTTTTTCTGATGGGCTCTGTTTGCTGGCTGCTCTTAAGAGAGGTCTTCCTGACTTAGCATTGGCAGCAAAGGCTGCACAGCTTCTTTAGGGGAGGGTTTCCTTGTTTGTGATAGTTGCACCAACAGCTCTGGCTTTTTCGGGGGGCTGAGCACTTAAATGGGGTATGTGAGCAGCGTGTTACAAACTGCTTAATGGTGACATAGACCTGCTGCCACCTTGGAGCTGGGGTGGTGTGCATGGCTCTCAGAGGCAGTGAACATGCTTCTATCATGTTGGACTTGGTGGAGACAGCAGGCAGGGCTGTGGAGTTGGTCCTAGGCATGCCTACTTAGCATTTAAAAAAAGCACTCCTGGTCAAAAAAAAATTACTGATACACAAAAAAGACAGATTCAGTTGAAAAAAGACCTCTAAATGGGTCACGGTGTTGGATAAATGTACATAGACTTGGGAGAATAAAAATAATTATAAAAAGAAGTAAACTTTTTTTTAAAAAAAAGTAAAAGTCTTTAAAGAGACAGAGTACAGATAGTCATAGATTAAAGGAGTAAAGAAGAATACACTAAGAGTCTGGATTATGTACATTATTGTGTTTTCTTTGAATTTATTGACTGTGAATGAGCTAAGTACAGAGAGACATTTCATTGTATGGGCTGCTAAGCTAAACCAACATATATATTTTAAAGGTATTTTGAATTCAAAATTTGGCTCTAAGGACATGTTGCTTTGGAAAAGAGGTTCTGCTTTTGTTTCCACAGAGGATAAGAACCTGTGCATTCCTTTCAGACTAGTGTGGCTTGATGGACCAAGACCCCCTGAAGGTCTCCATAATCCCCCAAAATACTTTGCCCAACTAAAAGCAGGAATAGAACTACTCCTAATTTCCAAAATATTGTTTATAAATGTTTGTTTTCACTGAAAGGGGGATATGATATAGAGATGAATACTTTTCATTGGTATGAATCTTGTCCATTAATATATATTTAATGTTGATTTTGTTATACTGTGTATATGCATTTCTGCTCTTGTTTAAGGTATTGTGTTTATACAGCTCATTTAAAAATATAATTTATAAGTAAAAATTACAGATTACTAGGTAGTCATTTATAATAGTCAAACTTGTGTTGCTAGGTTTTCTAGGTATACAAAGATATATTTCAGTTAGATAGATAATCTTCAACACTTCAAAGACCTATAGAATATGGCATTTAAAAGGTTTTAAGAATTTCAACTTTTCTCAACAGTGAGACATGTCTGCTTCTGGCAGCACCAATTACTTCAGAGAGGGTGATGGGCATCGAAGAGGCCCCTTATGGAGTTTGTTAACCATTTGGGCAAGAAACTGCTCTTGCCCAGACTGCTTAATGGTATGCTGTATAAACTAGACTTGCAGGACCCACAGAAAAATGACTGCTGAACTTCCCTAAAGAAGGTGAGTCAGACCTTTATGGTTCCTGCTTCATTAAAGAGTCTGCCAGACATTCTGCAGGATACAGAAGAAAGTTACTGACAAACTGC
>LOJH01018820.1:15708-37256 GCA_001685095.1 Ellobius talpinus | reverse complement strand
GTGTGGGAGCCGGGTGGGATGAGCTGGGCCGGATGAAAAGCAGGCCTGCTCCCCATTCACAACAGACTGTGTTATGTCGTTATTAGTGGCCAGACTTATGCAGATCTATAATGAAAAGAAGCAAGCTAAGAGAGTTCTGCATCCAGATCAGCAGGCAGCAGGAAGAGAGAATGACACTGGGCCTGGCTTGAGCCATTGAAACTCAAGCCCACTCCAGTGACAAGAGCTGTACTTGTTGGACTTCCTCCAACAAGGCCACACGTCCCAACAGGGCCACTTACTATGAGCCTCTGGGAGCCATTTTCATCCCAACCACCACAAGCTTCCTCCATCAGCATTAATCTGCAACCCTCCTAGCTTTATCTCTTCCAAGACTTACTGAGCCATCACCAGGACGTGCCTGGCAGAGTACATGTGCAGGGAATGTTTGCTGACTTCATGAACAACGTCCTCACTCATAGCATTAATCAAACGTATTAAATAAGACAGAGCTGAGACCACACAGCCCAACGTCTCCCATCTTCATCCTTATGCAGACACAAGCTGTAGGGCAGGTGCCAGTGACCAGACTAACAAGTTCAAAGTCCCTGTTTGTTCTTCTTGTGGCTCTTTCCCTTCACCTCTGTGCTTTCTCCTTGGCTCAATTCTAGAGCAAAATTGTCTTCTGTTTTTCAGCCACCTTGTCTTGTCTATCTTGGTCTATTTTGTCTATCCCAGTCTGGGGTCTTCCCAGTTCCTCTCTTGGCTGCCTCTCTCCTCTCTAACTGTCCTCCCACTCACATGGCCTCTGGGGCTGCATTTCAGGCGATGGTTCCTCCACCTGTCCGCCTCTCTTCTGAACTTTAGAGATACATTTGCAGCTTCTTACTGAATGGTTTCTGGTAGGAAAGCTGTACAAAAGGTACAGATTAATGTGTGTGTATGTGTGTCTGTGTGTGCATGTAAATATGTAGTGTACACATGTGTATATGTGGGTACTATATTGTGTGTGCATGTGAATGTGTGCAGGAGAACAGCTTCATAATGAGGAAAATCCAACCGGCACAGCCTGGGAAAGAAACTCAGTTAAAATCAGGCCAGAGTTTAATCTGTTGTGAATCCCATGGAAAGTTTGTACACTGTGGACCAGGAGCCTCTGGCAACAATCCCTTCTCTGCTTAGGGACCTTGACTCCTTTGCTGTTATCTGCAGGATTGAGTCTGACCCTTTCAGGCTCAAAGTTGTGCCCCTCATCTCCAGCCTGGTCCACCCATCCCCCACAGCCACACCTGAGCCTGGATGAGAAGTGGCTCCTAATTCTTGCAATATCAATTTTGTGACACTCATTTTGCCCCGCCCTTCAAATTCTTGGGCCTCTTTTATTACCGGGTGCACGCTCTGTCCTTGCACAGTTCACAACCCTGCGGATTTCTCTGTGTTCCTGGTCAGAGAGTGAGCAGTTAAATCTGAATTCCAGACGAACTACGTATATTCTGTGTGGTGGGTGGTGTGCGCATGCATTGCGCATGTGTGTGCAGGTGCTGCACCCAGAGGTTGGCACTGGGTGCCACCTTCTACTGCTTTCCACTTGATTGTTGCTTTGGGGACAGAGTCTTTCACTGTGTCTGGAGCTGCATGAGTCGCTAGACAAGCTGCAGGAACCCTCTGTCATGGCTTTGCCGTGCTTAGATTTCAGGCCCTCCTGCACAACTCACTTTCTTTGTGGACGCTGGGGATCTGAACTCAGGTCCTCACATTTAGGCAGCAAACACTTAACCCACTGAGCTGTCTCCCCTGCACCCATCACCTGCTTTTCTAGTATATGTCCTCAGTACTGCGTTCACTGTCTACCTGAAATTCAGAATTAACTGGAGTTCTGTATTTTTATTTGCTCTGCCTGGCATCCCGACCCCCTGATATTCCTTCTCCTCTGTGGTTTACCAAACAAATGGAACACGGACCTCTTACATCATGTTCATTTGCTGTTTCACCTCCTCTCCACTATCCCAGAATACATATCCTCGAGGCAAGAATTGTGAGCACTCCCTCACCATTTCTCAACCAGATGCCATCTGCCAAGCACTGTGCCCAGGTGGGGCTCTCGGCACAGAAGACTAGGTCAGTACTCCAGGATAGGAGTGGCCAGACTCAGCCCGCACTCATCTCAAACTGGGAGAGGACGCCCACATGTTGGTAGTTTGTGTACTTGTCTAGTGGGGTCCACGCTCCCGTGGCAAAGTGTGTGGCCTCTTGGCTCACAAAGCTTCATATATTTTCTCTCTGGATCTTTATGGAAAAAAATTGCACCAACCTCTGGCCTTACTGTCTAGAGAAGGAAGACAGACATAAACAAATAAAAGTTCATTCATCTTTCATCTCCAAAGCCTCACAGAGATCAATGCGTGGTCTGGTAGCCTGCGCACGTATGGGAGCCACCTGGAGCCTTCACCAGTTGGATTTGATTCTGAAAACTTGAGAATCTGCTTTTAATTTTTATTTTTTAAGACACGATCTCATGTAGCCTAGGCTCGCCTCAAACTTGCTGTGTCTTGGAGGCTAGCCTCAAATCCCTTATCCTCCTGTTACTGCTTCTCTAGTGCCAATATTACAGGTGTGCACCATCATGCCCAGCTTGAGTGCCTACCATTCACAAAGCTTTCGAGTGATTTCTTGCACCTCTGTGCTAGCACTACTCACCTTGGGACCTGCTATCCAGTTTGTGGTCAACTCTGATCTAGGCTTGAACAAATGGATGCACAAGAAGAGTCTGTCCTTGGATGGTATCTTAATTCTCTCTATAATTTTAAGACAGTGGCATTGTCACATGAAGTTACGACTGGGCGTCCTGTGGAGAAAATAGACACATCATCCCCCACTGTCCCACAGAGGAGGCCTTGATCCTGAAGGAGGTAGCTGCCTCCCACCCGGGAGCTGCGTGGACCAGAGCCATCCTTCACTGCAGACGGCATCTCCTACGTCGGTCCTTTGCCGGGAGCTGTCCTGGATTGCATCACTAACAGTCACATAATCAAAATAAGCTAACTGGTCTCGTCAGAAAATGGTCTGTCTCCCCGTGGTGGGATGTGATGGGCCGACAGAAAATAAATAAAAGTGAATTCAACCCATTAGCGTTTGGAAAGCAAATGTTTCCTAGCAAAAATAAAGCCGATGACTGTGTGGAGACAGATGCTGACACTCGCTACTCTTGTTAGCACACTTAAGAAAATAAATTCAAGATAAGAGGGGCCCAGGCATAGTTGGGACCTGTATGCTGCCTGCTTGTCACAAAGAGAGTAAAATACTGAAATCAGATCCCTGTAATTCCATTTAGACTTTCTGGGCAAAGTCAAAGAATTGGGGCAAATGGGGTCTTAGAAACTCGGATTATCTATATAATTCATTATTTTAATAGCCTTCTCTAGTTCCCGAAGACCCAGGTTTCCTGTTCTCCTGATGAGCTGGCAAGCATGGAGGGAGCTGGACTATTTCTTCACATGGCAGGCAGTGAGCTCACCCAGTGTGGATTTGCTTCTCCTGTTCGTGTTGAGGTGCAGCTACCCGTGGGGGTTCAGATTTCCTGTGTGAGGCACCAGCTCTCCTATTCTGTTCTTCCCACTGGATGCTCAGGACATTGGATGTATACCCACTGGATGCACTAGATGTGCCATTGGATGCACATCCCACTGGATGCACTGGATACCATTGGAAACACGCCCACTGGAAGCACTGGATGTACCATTGGATGTACATACCACTGAATGCATTAGATGTGCCATTGGATGTACACCCACTGGATGCACTGGATGCACCATTGGATGCACATCCCACTGGATGTACTGGATGTACCATTGGATGCCTATCCCACTGGATGCCCAGGATGCACTATTGGATGCACATCCCACTGGATGCACTATTGGATGCACATCCCACTGGATGCCCAGGATGCACTATTGGATGCACATCCCACTGCATGAACTGGATGCACCATTGGATGCACATCCCACTGCATGCACTGGATTCACTATTGGATGCACATCCCACTGGATGTACTGGATGCACCATTGGATGCCCATCCCACTGGATGCACTGGATGCACCATTGGATGCCCATCCCACTGGATGCACTATTGGATGCCCATCCCACTGGATGCACTGGATGTACCATTGCATGCACATCCCACTGGATGTGCCATTGCGGGTACACATGCTTATGTGGTGCCTGTTAAGAAAGGTTTTAACTGAAGTGATAAGGCATGGGAGATTTAGCTTTTGAGTGTTTAAATACACGAGAATTGCTTTTTCTCTTACAAGTTCTGGGAAAAACAAAATCTCAGAATAATTGAAAAAAATCACAAACACCTAGCCTAGATAGATCAGTGTCTTACCCTCTCTGTGACTCATGTTGCTCATGCTTGTTACAATTACAGTATTCCCAGCCAGGCCTAATGGGGCTGGCCTATAATCCGTATAATGCTCAGGGGCAGAGGCAGGGAAATACCAAGATTCAAAGCTACTCTGGGCTACAGACTAAGTTCAGGGCCAAATCTAAGCAACCTAGAGAGATGCTGTCTTACAAATACAAAAGTCAAAAAGTCAAAGGTGAGAGCTGGGGATCACCTAGTGGTAGAGAGCTTAGCAGGCAAGTGGGAGGTTCCAGGTTCAAGTCCCACTATAAAAACAGAAAAATCCCAAGCAATCTGTGGAACCCTTCCTCTGCATGATCTTGTTTGAGATTAAAACTCATCTACTCTTGATTAATATATTTTCATATCCAGCATCTCAGTATTTTTCTTTTAAATACATTTTTAATAACTTAATTAGTTCCATTTTCATGTTTCTGTCATTTATAGAAACACACCAGGGAAGAAACTCTGAGTTAAAAATTATCTTCTCATATCTTTTTTTAGAAAGAGCCTTAGAATCAATTACTAATTGCACCAGCATGGGACTTATTAGCAGGTTAAAGCCTCGTGTAGGTAAATCGTTAAAAGGAGCCAAATGAATTTCGTGTGCAAATCTGAGGTTCACCGAAGGGTGGGGGGCTGGTGGAGATCCTTATGTAATCAGCAGGGAAGGGCCAGATGCTGTTCTCCATCCAGGACACACTCTAAATATGAAAAGCAGCCCCCGGTCTCATTCAGCTGCTCTGTGTTAATAAACTTCCATCCATCATAAATTACTGGAGAAGTCAGCCAGATGCTTGAAACCCACCCGCCTTGTGGTCCAGGTTGCTCCTACTGGAGCTGCAATTTAGCTAATTTCACTACTCCAGTAGCTTTATACAATTAAAGAGCAGGGAGGGTGTGTTTTTAACACTGTTAGGTCATTAAGGGTTTTTAGGGGACCAGGAATGTTTCTTCACTGCAGTAAAGAGGGAATAGCTTTTCTCCTCGCACAAAGAAGCCAAGGAAGTGCTTTTTTGAAAAGTTGAAGTGCCCTGAGATGTAATAGGACTCTCTGACAGCAATCATGGAAATCAATAAGAATGCCCCTCTGTTTGCCCTCTCCTGACAGAGGCAAAGAGCATGGCAGAGTCAACAAAGCAGCGCTTGCTAATCAAACTAATAAATTATGTCAGGATTGTGTTTTAAAAGATGTCCTGGAAAAAAATTTCTTTTTGGTGTTGAGATCTGTTTCTCAGCCCGGTTTACTTACCTCATCCCTGAGAACAATACAGGCTCCATAAAGGGTTTTTACCTGCCTTACTGGATCCTGCCTTACTGGATCGTGCAGATCCTGCTCCACAAATCCTTCACCAGCTCAGTCCTGTGAGTAAAACAGAAGGCAAAAAGGAGAGGCAGAGGCTGAAACGGACTCTGTGAATAGCCAAATTGCTGAAAAGCCTACATATATATATATATGTGTGTGTGTGTATATGTGTATATATATATACATACACATATACGCACATACATATACATACACATACACCAGGATATATTTCAACATACTGAATACATCAAAATATTCTGGAAGGACTTGCTTTCTTGACATTGGGCCACTCCCAAGGTCCATTTGGCTCCAAATATCCTGCAATGAGGATGTTTTCTGTCATGGAGAGCCAGCTTCATACCACCTTGGATCTTCCCTAGCATTCCCAGCAGGCCTGGACTCTCTATACTCCTTCAACAACCCCTCTGGGTATGGGAAAGGGTATGTATAAAGATCCTCCACGTGCTGGGGTATGGTTTATTTAACTTTGGTTTTACTGTTTAAGTGCCACAACCGTTAACAGTCCAGTTCAGAGACAAGTTCCATAAATCAAGACAATGACCTTCAAACTCTCAACTCCCCCTGTTCCTCTAATAAGGAGAGATCAGGGTACCAAAGGGAAGGTGTTGAGTTCCTCTCAGGGAGCCTTGGGGTTCACCGTCATATACTGTGAGATGGCCATGGAAGATGAACCAGAAGGGTGGTGGACAGAAAGACTTGCGTTATTTTGCATGTGGTCTCATGTCTCTGCTCCTGAGTTCCCTCGATGATTTGTTTGCCCAGATCTGGGGAGGGCTGAGGGGTGGGGTCAGTGGAGAACAAACAAGAAAAGAGTGTTAAGGTTGCAAAATGGTGACTGAGGCTCCAGGATGGAGAGGACTCTGCCTGGACAAGGTCAAAGATGAACAATATGAGCTGGTCTCGGGCTGACTCGGGGTTACCCTGAGCAGAGCTGTACAGGAAGTCAGGCATCCAGGTGAGGTCACTGTTGTTTCTGGGAGCCGGGGGGAGGGGTGCCTACCATAAATCACAACTGGTAGGCCAAAGAGTGCTTTGTGTGGCAGTTGGAACACGGATGGGGCTAAAAACTCAGCTAGGCAGTGGACCAACTTTGGTAAGTGAAGGAAATTTCATCCCGGAAGTACTTGTTCTAAAGCTCCGCATACCATGAGAATACCAATGCATACAGGCTGTCACAAAACAGACTGGCCTGATTTAACAGAAACCTCAGTTTCTGACTTGATCCAATTAGCAGGCCTGGATGGTTGAAAGCCATTGGGGGACTAGAGGGCTCTAGTGACCAAGGGCGATGGAAAGTTCCCGTTTCGAGCTGGAAGTAAACCAGATGTGGAGTCTGTGACCAGCTGTCAGGGCTAATCTTGGCTTGCGTGGGAATGGCTCAGGGTAGACGTGGGAACTAACGAGAGCCAACTGGTTTTCGGGTTCTAAACAGTCCTGATCCTCTTGCCTAATGTCCACTCTCTAAAAATGACTGAATCCTTAAACAGGTCTAGACACAGCCCAGCTTAGGGATGACTCATCTTTACCTCCTGTGTGTCATTGCCAGACACGGAGGACAGACCCGAGACAGCCTCCTTACCAAAGCCTTCTTGGACCATGAATTAATGCACGAAACAATCCCACACCAGTTTGGATTCAAAGGGGTATTTATTTGAGGGGATAAACTTACAGAACACCAACAGCTAGGAAAGGAGTCTAGTTGCTGGAGCAAGAGCTGGAAGCAAGAGAGTGAGCCGCTCTTTTTTAAAGAGAAATAGACCACGCCCAGTGGGCCTGCATCTCCGCGGCTATTGGCTGAAGGAGTGGAAGGCGCTCCTGCAGCAATGAGTGAGATGGGTCTTCGGCCTACCTCTCTAAGCCGACTGTGGGCCACATGGGACCCTTTGGCCGCAATCATGGTGGATTCAGGCTCTTCATGCTTCTTGCTCTGTCTGAAAATGCCTTTGATTACAGCGGCTGGTCCATCTTCCAGGACACAAAGGCTGTCCCTGACTAGGAGGGGATTCTCTACCCAGGGACTCAGGAGATACAGTAATAAACATGGTCTCATCTTCATTCTTTCCATTCTAGTTTCTCCTTTACTTTCAGGATTTGTAGTTGATATCGGTTCACCTAGTGAGGCATGTTGGTTAAGAGCGTATGCCCTGGAGCGGGGCCATTTCGATTCTGTTCTCTACTCCTTCACTCTCCCTTGGGTCTGAATTTTGGTGCCTTAGCTTTTTAACCAGAACAGTGAATTGATAACAAGATCTGCCTTTTCACGTCTGCATGATTAATTAGGTTCTCTCTTTTAGCTCGAATCACCTGCTTAACGGAACAGTAAATATCAATGAGCAGGGCAGAGGGCATCAGTGGGCAGAACCGAGGGTAAAAGCTATGGCGGGTAAAAGAACTACACATGTTTGTGAAGTACAGCAATTTTCAGCTACAGAGCATGAGATTTTGCTTGCTTATAAAACAGAAAGAGATTTCAAGAACCAGGAAAGACAGTTTCCTCTTCAGACCGCCAAACAGGCCCTGCCGATCACACGGTCCACGGCACACATGTGAAAAATATTTGATTTCGGATGACTTTTCCTTAATCCCCGAAAACCTGGCCATTTCCGGAATTTAATAATTCACTAGTTGAACATAATGAGAGGAGACAGGGTAGTATCTAAAGCCCAGCAGGTGCGAACAACGCTTAATGAACCGAATCTTATCTTATTTTTAATATTGAAAACGTGTAGTGATGAGTGGCTTAAAATAGAAATCAGCCATTTTTTAAAAATTAGGAAATAAATTAAAAGAAGTATAGAAAGTTGTTAGCAGTAGATAATTATGGCACCTAAGAAGACATACTATGACCTCATTCATTCATGAAACATGAAGATGTTGGAGTGTTTTGTGATTGGATAGAAGTGAGGAGGAGAGCAGACATGTCTCAAGGCTGAGGAGGGCAGGAGAGGGTGTGTGAGATTCGGGCCAAGAATGTAGAGTTAGGAACAACAGGAGCAGTAGATCTGGTGCTCGATTGTGTATCGGGGCTAAAAATGATTAGCAGTGGTATATGTTTTAAAAGGGTGAAGGCAGAATTTAAAAACCTGTTCTCGCTACAAAGAAATGATAAATTTCTGGGTTGATGGATATGCTAAATACCCCAGTTTGATTGCATATATGCAAATATCAAAATAAGATGCATGTATCAAAAGTTCAGGATGCACCCTTCCCAAAGGTGTCTCATTATAGAATGAGTCAATGAAGAGTAAAATTTTAAAAAAAAGAATGAGAAGGTATAGCTTTAGAGTACGTTGGAAGGCAAGTTCTGTGGTGGGAAGGGGTCACACAGTTCAGAACTGATTAACTAATATGGTTAACTTTATCATCCTGCAGTCACTGGGGTCCTGGGAGTGACAGATTCCTAGTTCTTTAACAAGCAATCTGGAATTTCTTTGGTTATTAAATGTCAACACTTAACTAGTTAACTAAATTTAAACTATATTTTGTGTGTGTGTGTGTGTGTGTTTGAAGCTCGGGGAATAATTTAGGGAAGTTGATTTTCTCTTTCTACTATATGGGTCTCAGAGATCAGGTGATCAGGCTTGTTGGCAAGGACATGCCAAGTCATCTTGCCAGCCCTAATATGAACATTTTGAATACTCTGTATTGTAATTTCTGAGTGATGTATCAGAGAGTGTGTTCTCTACGCCTTCTCTTTGTTGCTAATTCCCCGACGGTCAGCCCCCCGGTCAGTTGGTACTTTGTTGAGTTAGAGTCTGGTTAGCGAGTACCATAAGCACTGTGTAGTTCAGGGTCTTCTGCATCCAATGAACCCCATGGGAACATTTAAAGCTCTGCTGAATGGAAATTCATTCTTCACTCAGAATTGTTTTAACTCAGTCTTTTACATTCATCATTCTAAACTCGAATAATTGTTCTGATGACTTGGAAATGGTTAGGTGACGTTATCAGTTGGTGCTCTGAGCAAAAGCTATTGTTACTGACATGATACAGATTAAATGGTAGCTGAGTAGTTAATATTTAGTAAGTAAATATCAGTATTGGTCTCATTTGACACAAAGAAACTGAAGGCCAGAAGGATGACACAATGCCATTCTCTAAACAAAGGTGTTGGAATTGGGTTCAGGTGGCCTGACTCCCAAACAAATGCTCTTACCTACTACTGTACCACACTGACCTTGGGTTTGGGTGGCCGTTTTGATCATGGGTGTGTTTGTGTGAAAGCTGGCTAAAAGTTGCTTCAGTATTCTCAGGATCTGATGATGGAGTGTGTCTGTTTTCCCTTGATGCATGCAGGATAACGTGCATGTGTTTCTGGGGGTCAGATTCCACCTTCTCAAAGGGCTAAGATTCTCTTTCTCTTACCTTCTCCCTAGATGGACCTGATTGCTTATTGAGGACTTTGGGCTAAGTCTTTGTTGCTTCCTGATTATTTGTTTATTTTAAAAATTTTAAAGTGTGTGTGTGTGTGTGTCTGTGTGTCTGTGTTTGTGTGTGTCTCTGTGTATGCCTATGGAAGCCAGAAGAGGGTGCTGGAGCTGGAATTACAGGCTGTTGTGAGCCTCCCAATGTGGGAACCAAACTCTGGCTCTCTGGCAGGGCAGCAGTCAGCACTCTTTACCACTGAGCCATGTCTCCAATCCCCGTTACTTGTTTTTTGAACCAGAGTCTCATGTAGCCCAGGTTAGTCTGGAACTTTCCATGTAGCCAAGGATGACCCTGAGCTCTCTATTGTTTCCCTTCATCTTCTAGGTGCCAGGTTTGTAACTGTGGACCGACTCCTGATACAGATTTTCAAGTACAGATGTTTTTAAAGAAGCAACATCGTGCATACTCCACGATGACTATACAACATTCCCTAAGCCCAAGGTATCTTAAGATACCCAGACCGAGTCTTCCAGATTCATCAAATTGAGTCTTACTGTAACATTTTAAACCTTAACATAAAATGAAGTCAGATATAAATTATTTAATTTTGTTATGAGCTATAAAACATACTATAAAAGGGATCATTATAGTTCATTTAAATAATAAGTTGATTTGAAAATATGAGAAATTATGCCTTGAGCCCTTTGCCTCAGACACCCAGCATTGCTGTTGTAGAGTGACAATCATTTATTCATATTTCTGTGGGAGAGCTAGCATAGCATAGACTTTTCCTTGAGAAACTTGGCCAACTCTTACAAAGGGAAGACACACATGCGGCCCAGCGGCTCTATCCACCACCTTGTAAAGGAACATAATAGGAACAAACAGCCAGGCTTCATTGGGAAGACTCTTGGACTTGCTCTCCTTGCTGATATTTTAACACATTTTTATTTCCTTGTTATGTGAGCATGACAGAGAGGACAGAAGACAACTTTCAGAAGTCAATTCTTTCCTTCCGTCACGTGAGCTCTGGGACTGAATTTCAGTTGCCAGGGTTAAGGCTGCTCTTACTGATTGATCTGTCTCCCCAGCCCACCCGACTTGCCTCCCCACCAACTCCTTTTACTTATTTTTCACACTTTTTATAATTGGAGTTATATCACATGTGCTTTATGATATATAGCTTCATTCTGATTGTGCAATTCCTTCATGCAGTTGAGTAAAGCAGTATCTTTTAACATAATATTCCATTTAGGAGCTTCAACCTTCTACATATGCCAATAAACATAGAGGTATATCAATTGTACATTCTTTACTCTTCTTTTGGAAGACAATATTGATACTATAACATGCACCTTTGACTGTTATTGTAAATCACGTTTCATTTACCATGCCCAAAACACTATCACTAAAACATATAATCAACATATTAATGAGATAGTTAAAATAAGAAATATTAATCCAGGCACCAAACTTTCATAGAAACACCAAGATTTAAATTTCATTCACTGTATAATTGCAAAGGTAGAGTCACATTCCTAAATGATTCCTGAGATGCTTAAAAATTTTTTCAAGAATTGAACCTAGTATCATTTTTTAAATTTACATTAATGAAAGCTGAAAAATCAGGTTGGATTCTTCTTATTTAAAATATTTGTGACTGGGATTGGAGAGGCGGTTCAGTGGTTAAGAGAGCTGGCTGCTCTTACAGAGGAATGGAGTTTGAGTCTGAGCACCCTATTTGGGTAGGTGGCTCACAACCACATGTACCTCCAGCTTCAGGGGACCCAATGCCTTGGTCTGGTCTCTATGGGCACCCTCCTTCCTATGCAAACTCACACACATAAAATACAAAACACTGTGACCAAACATGTTTCAGAATTTAATTCCTTTTTAGATTTTTTTTGTTTTTAGTTGTTTATTTGAGATAGGATTTACTATATATCCAAGGCTAGCCTAGACTCTATGTATCCCATGCTGCCCTTGAGCTCACTGTGTAGCTCAGGCTGGCCGTGAACTTACTTCCTGAATATTAGAATTAAGGTGTGTGCCTTCATGTTGGCCAAGATTTTTTTATATATTTACACATATGCAGTGAGATACCTTTTTTTTTCTTTTTGAGATAGGGTTTCTCTGTGTAGCTTTGGAACCTGTCCTGGAACTCATGCTGTAGGACCAGGCTGGCCTTGAATACACAGAGATCTGCCTGTCTCTGCTTCCCAAGTGCTGGGTAAAGGTGAGCGCGGCCACCACTGGGCATAGTGAGACATCTCACAAAGGGGACTCTAGGACCTTCTAGGATCCAATTTAAATGAGTGCTTTCCCTTCTCTGAACAATTCTAGCATCTTTGAACAGTTTCCACTCTATTACGCACCCACCTTCTTATGGGAGGCATGCATTTTGGTGGGAAATTATCCTTACTTAAATTTGCACACATGGCTAGCTTTTCTACGTTTCTTCATTTCTGAGTTTTCATCTAGGATGTTCTCATCTGTCTGAGAACAGAATGAAGCAGAACAAACTGATTCCCTCTAGTATTTTCTGCAGGTCTATGATTAATGTTCTTTTGTTATTCTAGAGCTGTCTTTGTTTTAACCTTCAGTTTTGATTTCAGTTTTCATATCTCTTTTATTAAGGTATAAGTTACATCCAATAAAATGCACAAAGACGAAGTTTATTGCTTAATTCACTTTTACAAACGTACACACCTGTTTAATCACAGTTCAGATTAAGATATAGAACATTTTTAGCATTCCAATGTTTTTTTTTTTCTTTGCTCCAAGCCAAATTTGCTTCTCCAGAGGTAAGCATGTAGCCTGACCTCTGGACTGTTTGGCTAATAGTGCTATTTATTTTTTTTTAAAAAAATTCTGAAGAAAAAGAGTCCTACATTTGGGATCTATTTTATTTCTCTCTCCGGGGCCAACAGTCAGTCTGTTAGCGTCCTCCGGGTTGCTGTGTAAAGCAGTAGTCTGTTTTTATTGCTTTATAGTCGTTTATGGTATGACATCACCACGATGTATCTGTTACAGCTCTGATGGTCATTTGGGCTGTCTACACTGTCAGCTTTTGTAAATAGCACTTCTGTTGGTACCGCTTGCGTCTTTGGAGGGCAGAGTGCAATTCTTTGTTGCATATGTCTGAAAAGAAAGCTGCTGGGTTGCTGGGTGTCTGTATCTCTAACTTCACCGGCATCGTGGAATAGCATCCTTGATAGTTACCTTACTCCTCACCATGGGTGCCCCACATCTCCAGCAGACTTTGAAATGGCGCTTCGTTTCCATCTTAGCCATTCTGGCACACGTATATGGGATCTTATTATGGTTTTGGTGTGTGTTTCTGTGATGGTCAATCAAGTTAAGCTTATTATTTGCATTTGCATTTTGTGAGTGTCTGTGATGCCCTTTGCCTAGTTGAAAAATTGGATTGTGACTGTTTCTTGATGCTTTGTGGGAGATTCTGAACAGAAGTCCTTCTGAACAGAAGTCCTTCGCTAGACACAGTCTCAGTTACATTTCTAATATATAACAAAAACAAGGTTAGGAATACAGGGTTTATTTTGTCCTGCAGTTCACAGGTCCAGCCTGTGAAGAGCAAGGGAAGTCATGGCAGCAAGAGTGTGAGACAGCTGTCACTCACATCCGCAGCCAGGAAGCAGGGATGGACAGACATTAGTGCTGTTCTTGGCCTTTCCCTTTTGTCCAGTGTGGGAATGGTGCTGACCATACTTAGGGCTGTTCTTTACCCAGAAACTGACAGACCTCCCTGGAGGGGTGTTTCCTGGGTGATTCTAGATCCTATCAGGACTGTTGACAAACAGCATTGTTCTAGCTCATTCCGGTTTTGGTGTCTGAGACGTAGATTCCTGTCTGCCTAGGTCACAGTCCCTTGCTGAGGGAGGTCAGAGCAGGGTATGGAGGTGGAAATCTGGAGGCAGGAACTGAAGCACAGACTGTGGAGAAATGCTGTGCACTGGCTTGCACACCATGGCTTGCTCAGCCTGCTTTTTTATACAACCCAGGGCCACCTGCCCCTGGGTGGAGCTACCCACAGTTGGGGTACCTGCCCCTTCCCCCATCATCAGCTACTAATCAAGAAACGCTTACTCACTGGCTTATTCGCAGACCAGTCTGATGGGGGCATCTTCTCAAATGAGGCTCCCTCTTCTCAGGTGACTCTAGAATGTGTCAATTTGACGGAAAACTAGCCGCCAGGTTCTAAGTCGTCATCAATATATACATCACAAACATCTTCATCCTGTGTTGCCTTTATTTTTTTTTAGACTAGGTCTCTTGCTTTGATGACAGAAAGCTCCTCGTTTTGATGCAGTCCAGTTGCCAGTCTTTGCTTTAGGGTTTTTATGGCCTATTTATGAAATGTTTGCTACTCCTAAGTCATAAGATATTCTGTCTCACCATAGAAGCAATGCTCTTTTATCTTTTATGTTAGGTATGAGGCCCATCTGAAATTAATTATTTGTAAGGTATGTAGTCCATTCCCCCAGGTGTTTGTTCAGTAGATATAATCTGTTTCAAACAACGGCCTTTCCCATTGTACTTCAGTAGCATTTCTGTCATACATCAAAGAATTACCCACGTGTGTGTCTGATATACTGACGCAATGTCCTGTTCTGTTCTATATTGGTAGTCATCTGTCCTTTTACCAGTGCATTCTATATTAAATACAATAGCTTTATAATAAGCCTTGAATGGTTAATTTATGTTGATTATTAATTAATTCATTCATTTGATAATCATATTAATACCATGAAAATGACTACTGGGATTTGTTTATGGCTACATTATATCTATAGACTTTTAAAATACATGCACAGACACACATACATACATGTCTATATATTTGAGTTGACATCTGAACTCTACAATGTCTCCCATTTATTATTTCTTGACTGTTTTTTTTTTGAAGCAGTCTTGCTGCGTAGCCCAGCATGACATCAAATTCATTATACTCCAGTCTCTGGCTCCCAAGTTTTAGGATTTCAAGGATGTGTCATTAAACTTGATGAGTCTCCCAATTTGTGAAGATACTAATCGCTCTTATTACTAAAATCTTCTATGATTTCTCTTAATAACATATTTTGTGTAGCATCCCAGCATATTTCAAATTTTATGCTGAAGTATTTGACGGGTATCTTGCATTTTAGGATGGCTTTAAATTTACCATGTAAATGAAGATGACCTTGGACCTCTGATGGCCCTACTGTCACCTCCCAAATGCTAGCATTATGGACATTCAACCCAGCACCTGTTTAATAATTTCAATCTTATTTCTTAGTTAACCTTTACTTCTGTAGGATGTTTTCCTGCATACAAAATTGGAGAGCAGGAATTTCTTTCCCCATAGTGGAGATTTTATTCCATTTTCTGTTTTTCCTTATTTATCCTAGGAAGTCAGCTGCCTGTTCTTCTTGATTTTTCTCTCACTCTCTAAAGGATAATGCACCTTTTTTCCTTTCTATTTTTTCTTAAGATTTTTCTCTTTGACTTTGGTTATAATGATTTTACTGTCATGTGCTGCTGTGGAACAAACTTTGTACACTGTAAATATGTATTACTCTCATTGGTTAATAGAAAAGCTGACTGGCCAATAGCTAGACAGGTAGAGATTAGGCGGGAGAGCCAAACTGAGGATGCTGGGAAGAAGAAGGGCCGAGGAGATGAACTTGTTGTACTGAGAAAAGGTACCAAGCCACATGGCAGAGCATAGATAAGAAATATGGTTAACTTAAATGTAAGAGTTAGTTAGTAACAAGCTGAAGCTATTGGCCAAGCATTTACAATTAATAATACGTCTGGGTGAAGTTACTTGGGAACTGGCTGGTGGGAAAGAAAACTCTGCCTATACAGGTCCGGATGTAATTTTTCTTTGCACCCATCATCCTTTGGTTTATAACATTTCTTGAACCTTGGCTTGAAGATTTTTTTTTGGTTTTTGAGAATTCTTATCTAATCATCCAAATATTGCTTCTGATTCTTATCCTATCTCCTCCTTTTTTTGAGATACCAGTATTTTGGACTTAAAAAGAAATCAAGTTCTATCTGCATTTCCTGGTGTTTTCTGTACTTTACAATCCCCTTTCTCTGCATTACTCAGGTTGTCTCTCTTCTATAGGACCTTCTTCTATTCCAACTCCCTTTTCAGTTGTGTCTACTCTTTTGCTAAACTTATCTACTGAATTTTTATCTTTATTTTTTGTAATTTCTATTTTTAAAAATATATCCTTCAGCTCTCTTATTTTTTGTGAATATGTTGGCTATAGTTTTTTTTGGCTATAGTTATTTTTAAGAATTTGTCTAGCATTCAGCATGGAAATAATTCTGCTTTTGTTATGCATTATTTGTCTTTGTTTTGTTTCTTGGTATGATTAGCTTTATACAATTAGGTTTCACTGTATACTAGGTATCTCTGTCCAAAGGTAGACACATCCCATCACTGGGGAAGCAACAGAAGGGTGGAATACTTCAGTATGGTCAGGAGCTCACTCTCTTCTGTTATTTTCCAATCCTATGATGTCATCCCTTTGAGGGACTCCCAGGGAGAGCATGATGTGTTTTCTTCGAGGGCCTATTCTCCGGTGGGACGAGAGCTCAGTTGCCACCTTCTCATCACTTTGAGATCATAGAAAAATTCTCTTACCTGAGCCCCTCTCCAATTGGCTTTTCTATAAAACTGAACCAATAAATAATTTGTAAGGAAGATTGCTTAGAGATGAACCCCTTCATCTGCACCTTGCTTCTCTCTGAGATCTTGCCTTTAAAACCTTGTTTTTGACACAGGATCTCACTATGTAGCCCAGGTTGGCTTTGAACTTAGCAGTCTTCTCATCTCAGCCTCCTAGGGCTGGGATCATAGATGTGCAATACCATGCTTCCCACTGGTACTTAACAACCCTGAATCTCAAGCTCTGTCTCCCCAGCTGGGAGATTGCCCAACTCTGCTGACTTTTCTGCCCCTTGACAGTCTCTTCCTTCATCATTCCTGCACATCTTGCCCTGTGTCCCCAAACGGCAAACATCCCAAAGAGAAAGGGTTGGAGATATTTTGGCTCTTCTGAGGATTTCCATTTGCTTTGTGAATGTGACTTATCATCTTGGTTGCCATGGCATTTCTCAGATGCTTTTAAATAAATAGTTTCATATGTTAACATTTCCAGCAAATGCTCCTAATTAGCTAGAAGCTTCAGCCATCTTTAAATTTAACAGACACATGCTGCATTCTCCAAACAAGCCAAAGTAAGGGTAACAAGTAATGAAATATAAAGTATGTTTAGTAAAAACTAAAACAATCCATGACTACCTTCATATTTTTTCTGTTTGTTGTGATACCTTCTGGTGTCTTCAAAACTACCTACAGTGCAAACATTTATCTTGTTGTGGCTTAAGCTAAGAATGAAAAATGAGCCAGGCAGTGGTGATGCACGCTTTTAATCTCAGCACTAAGGATGCGGAGGTAGATGGATCTCTGTGAGTTCGAGGCCAGTCTGGTCTACGGAGCTAGTTATAGGACAGCTAGTTACACAGAGAAATCCTTTCTCAAAAAAACCAACCAAACAAACAAACAATCAAAAAAAGGAAGAAAGAATGAAAAATGATTGGGGCTGGAGAGATGGCTCAATAGTTAAGAACACTGGCTGCTCTTCCAGAGGACTCAGGTTCAATTCCTGGCACCTACGTGGTAGCACATAACCTTCTGTAAATCCAGTTCTAGGGGATCTGATACCCTCTTCTGGCCTCTGTGTGTACCAGGGAAGAAGGAGTAAACAGACATACATACAGGCAAACACCCATATGTATACATTCAAAAAAAGAGAATAAAAAAATAAAGACTAAAATGGTCATGAATGTTGTAAGGATGAAAGGCCTTCAGCATCTGGGAACATCATTATGACAGTTTAATTGCTGGCTCCAGTAAGAATTCATCTGCATCCTGGCTTCACCATGTGCTGTAGCAGTGACTCTGGTGAAGGTACAGGCTGAAGTGAGCCACACTGCCCGGCACGAGCATTATCTTCCTATTTGCAGCATGAATGTTTCAGTGACCCAGCAGGTTGACAGCTGTCTATCATTTCTGCCTTGATGAAACAGAGAGCCCTATTTTAAGCTGATAGTATTTAAGCATTGTCAAGCGGAGATGCTTGGGAGGCACGCCTATCTCGTTCCGAGGGCATTTGCCTTTAGCAGATGTTCTCTACAGATTTATCAAAGGCAGAGAGTAGCTTCCTCCTTTGGAACAGTATTATGCATTGCCCATGTGCATTTAGGTGCTCGGAGAGGTGTGTTAGGAATCTGAAACATTTCCACCGCATCTCCAGCAACTTATAACCCCCAAGGGATCAGCTAAGACTTAGCTCACCAGTCGAAGCAGTGTGCTGCTAAGGGTGACATTCTTCTAGGAAGTGAGCGTTCAGTGTGATTTTTCCATGTGCAGCTATGTGGAGGGATCCAGGAGGGCTTCCTGGGCGAAGGCAGTTTCACTGGCACCCGTTCTCAGTGACTCAAAACACAGCCGCTCTATCCATGGGGGGGGGATGGTGACTGTCTTGACCTCATCATTTCCACTGGATATTTTGTTCTTGCTTTCATTTTGAGTTCTGAGCAAGTTCCACGTTAGCGTTCTGTGGCTCATTCTTGGGATAGTCCATCTTTAGGGCAATTGGGTGCCCTTTAAGGCTCTGAGATCTTACCTGCAAGCACGGCCCTGCACCTCACCCCAACTGCTTCCTGAGTGTTCAGCAGCCGGAAGAGGATGAGCGGAAAAAAAGGCCAAGCAGAGAGAGGACCAAGGCTCTATTGCTCAGGGCTTTGAAGGGGTTTCAGCAAATTTGTGGCGTTGAGAGAAAAATTCTTTTCAATCAGTTCCTCCCTTTTGCTTGCTGGCTCCATGAATTTTTCCAGAAGGCAGTGGCCCAGAACATTATGGAAACCAAATGATATGTTACATGAGAGAAATGAAAGATAATTGATTCAGAAAATGAATCCCTCTCCTGTGTGGTTCAGGAGAGAGGGTTCTCCCACTGTCCCTGGAATCCAAAGTGGGGAGGGATTTACGTAAGGCTGATGCTAATCTGTCAAGTTGTGTAGCCTCAACATAGTTCTTATAATAGGTTAGGGCTCCAGCAAGGAGGCATGCTGGCTTTGAAGGGAGAGCAATGAGAGCCGGAAGCGGAATCTGGAGGAGGCAGAAATCAGAAGGGCTCCAACTTACAGAGCGCCCTCTCCATGGCTGCCTGGTCTGTAAGGCTGGCCAGCGTGGCTGTTTTACTTTTCTGACCTTCAGGCGAGCTTTATTTATTCAAGTACAGAGGAAATGCCACTATGGTGTGCAGTCTTTCATTTTCTTTCCTGAGCTGGTTAGGCTCTGCCTTAGGACTGAGTCATGGACTGAGGGTTTACTTTGCATTACTTTGCATTTGTGAGATGGAGTGGAGGTTTCCCAGAGATACCATAATAACTCAGGCTGGCTTTCTGTCAAAGACCGTTCCTGATCTTAGGATGCTACGATACAAGCAAGAGGACAGAGTCAATTCATGGGGGTTTGAAGGAGCATGTGGTCAGCAGAACTCCAGAAAACTCCGGAAAGCATCAAAGCATGGCTAGATGGAAGGGGCTAATGGGAGGGCTGCATTTCTGCACCATATATTTTGACAGCAGAATCCAGAGCTGGGTGGGTACTGGGATGTTGGGGGCAATCCTTGTTTTCTAATAAGAACCCCTGAGATGCAGTGTAGCTCATATTATCTGCTAATGGAACTATTCATTACCTGTGAATTGCTTATGCCCACTGTAGCGGATAACAATGGTCATGACTGTGACACTGAGATATCAAATGTGCCACTGAAGAACAAACAATGATTATTCTTGTCTCTACACGAAGCGCATGCGGCTACATTCCAATTGTTTCAAAGGAAACCACTGACGTACATGTAACTTTTTATTGAGCAGAATATTTCATTACTAGGCATTCATCTAGTCTGCAGCCAGCTTAGGCAAAGGGACCACCATTCTCCTTTTCATGTGGCCGTGGAGTTACTGGAGAATAAGTAAATGTGGCATCTCTTGCCCTGCAACATCTGAGAGCCATTTCATACCCACATTTTCTGAAGGAACCAGTGAAGCTGAAGTGATTAAATATCTGCCACTCAGAAACCCAGCGCATCTGACCCGCTCATAGACACACAGCTCTTACCGTGTCTGTGGTTTGAAGTCATCTTGTCGTCAACAAACTGGGTAACCACTGGATCTTTTGGTCTTCCTCTCTCCCTCTCTTCCATTTTCCCTCCTTTCTTTTCATAATATAAATTCAACTTCCTGTCACTAGCATTTCACGTTTTATGAGACTTAACAGTCATATGGCACAGCTCAGTATTTTGGTCAATGATGGACCACACATACGAAAGTTGTCTCATGAGTTTACCCTGAAGCCAGGAAATTCCTATTGCCTAGTGGCGTTGCAGTCATCCGGCCATCATAACCTAACACATGACTCAAGGGCTTGGGGTGATGCTGGTGCCAGCGAACGCACTATGCTGGCACTGGTGTGAAAGCAGACTGTGTATGACTCTGTAGAGTATACGGTAGATGGCGGGGGTAGGGACCACCGTGGTCCTGAGCTATTCACTGACTATGCTGTTTTTATCACTTTAAAGTGGATTCCTACTTAGAAAAAGTTCACTGTAGGGCTAAAGAGATCAGTGGTTAAGAGAACCCCAGTTTGATTCCCAGCACCCACATGGTGGTTCACAACTGCCTCTAATTCCAGTTCCAGGGAATCCTATACCTTCTTCTAGCCTCTGTAGATACTACACACAAACTCATACAGGCAAACACCTGTATACACAAATTAAATAAATAAATCTTTAAAAATCGTTTACTATAAACTGTGTGCTGTGGTAATCTGGGAGCATCTTTTCCTCATTTTCTTGGACTTGATTTGATCTTATGCTGTTTGGTTCACCATAGTTCTGGGAGCAGCATAGTGTGTACACACACACACACACACACACACACACACACACAAATATATGACTGTCTATGTGCAGATGTATAAGAAGGTTAAACAGATAGTGATACCATTCCTCAAAAGACACACCACGATTTCAAAATCTGTGAAATAGGAAAAGAGCATGGGTGTGTACCACGTATGTATATGCACATGTACACATCAGTACAACCTATGTGCTCAGTATCCAGGTCATGTAGGCTTATACAACTCTACCATAGACATTTGTACAATGACAAAATTGCCTAATACTTCATTTTTTAGAATGTATTCCTTTTGCTATATTTAAGTGAAGTGTGTGTGTGTGTCTGTCTGTCTGTCACTCTGTCTGTCCCTGTCTCCCTGTCTTGGTCTCCGTTTCTCTCTGTCTTTTGGTATCTCTGTATCTCTTGCTTTGCCTCTGTCTCTGTCTCTGTCTCTGTCTCTGTCTCTGTCTCTCTCTCTCTCTC
>LOJH01018820.1:0-15575 GCA_001685095.1 Ellobius talpinus | reverse complement strand
CTCTCTCTCTCTCTCTCTCTGATCCCAAGGATGGAGCCCCTTAGGGACCCGGTCACTGCCAGCATTGTACCTATGTGTTTCCCAAGGGCGGAGATTGGGGAGGGTTTTAGTAAATGGGCAGATAGTATTTTAGGCCTTTCAGACCTTGGGGTTATTTACCTATGGGAATAGTTGACTCAGCGCTGCCATTGCAGAGCCCCAGTGTCACAGACAATGCAGAAACCAGGAGACACAGATGATTTTCTATAAGTCTTTATTTACTGTCTAGCATATGGGATGCCCTGGGTTTAATAAAAAAATATTAAAACAGAACTCCAATGATAGCTTAGCTTATCAATTCCCTTTTTTACTGTTTTCTACTGTGTTTCCCAGGCCTTGAGATCTTTCTTGGAACCAGACAGGTAATGGGCTATTATTCTCCTATGGAGCCCTTGGCCTTGCAGAGGCCAACACAGGCCTGAGGCAGGGAATGCTCTCGGCCTAGGTCCCTCAGAGTTAGGCTCTCTCCAGCCTGTAGAGCTCCAGGAAGGCTGCTCCTGACCTTAAACACCTTGCCTGCACTCTGTCCACCTGCATGTCAGCTGTGCCCACCCCTGCCTCTAGCCAGCCATGTAGCACACAGAGTCCAGCAAAGGAAGGAGGCAGTGGGGTTTGTGTAACTGTCTTCCCAGAGCCAATTCCTCCAATGTTAGGGGCTGGATCTCATGTTCCAAACTCAGTCAGATCTGCTGGACAAATTCTGGGCTGGTGAAAAATCTGTCTCAAAAAAAAGTGGATGACACCTGAGTATAAGAGCTGAGGTGTCCTCTGGCCTATGCTTGCATGCACACAGATGCACATGTGCACATCCACATATGTGCATATAACCCCTCCCCCACAAACATAACATACAAAGGAAGCTCAGCAATAATGGTGTCTGTACATTTTGAAGGAAGTGCAAAGAGGTGGCATTAAAAAGAAAAAATAAAACCCAAGTATACGAGGCATGATGGTTCACCACTCTAGTTCCAGGACTCAGATGATAACAAGAGAATCAGAAGTTCAAGATCAGCCTTGGCCACATAGTAAGTTCAAGGCTAGCTCGAGTTTCTAGGAACCCTGTCCCAAAAATCAAACACCTTTCACACATGCCAGAGCTCCAGGAAAACAAACCCCAACAAGTTAGGTTCCTGGGAGACAAGAGGATGGCTTTGCGTGGCCACAGAGCTTTCTAGGCTGTCAGGAAATGCTCCCTCTGGCACAGGCATGTCTCGAGCATGTGCTGTCATTCAACCTTCTGTAACATTGAGGAAAACTCCAGGCTAGGCTTTCACAATGTCACTGGAGATGTAACCTTTTTGTTCCCCAGCCTGTATCAGGGCTGTGTCAAATTTTCTGGCTGTGAACTTCAACCGATTTATAATTTATTGCCCATGAGGAGGAGTTAACTCAGGGGTTATTATACTTGGTGTTGAAAATGATATTCAGGCAAGGAGCAGATTCCCAACCCACCCACTCTAGGCTTGCCAAGGATAGATTTGCTTCTTTATCCTTCACGTGTGTACAAGGGTTTTAGAGGGGAAGACAACGGATTCTGGTAGAAAAATGTTGACTTAATAACGGAGATGAAGATCAGATTTCCCTCTCTGGCTGCCTCTCACTCTGAATCCTTTAGTTGACTTCTTGAGACTTCTGATGATTTATGCGGCCCACTCCTGAAGGCCCAAGGCCTTTTGATTAAGAAGCAAACCTCAGATCCAAACGACTGGACCAGCTGCTGTGTGAGACTCAGATTCTCGCTACCATTTTTTCTTGTGGTGTGAAGATACCATCTCTTTTTTTACAAATAAAAAAGAGGTGAGCGTGTTAGCGTATGCACGTGCTGTATTATATTGAACTTGGGCCCCTAGGCTTGTACAGCAAGCACTCCACCTGTGGAGCCTTTTCCCCACCTCAAACCCAGACAGGCCCTCCATAGCCCTAGACAGCCCTCACCCCCTCCCCATTTTTTCCCACATTTTGAGCCACTGAGTTTATGAGGAAGAAAGTATTTGGACTTCTTAAATGGATGGGAGTGTATATATTCTTCTCACCCCAAATTAAATGATTATTTAAGATGCTGGGATCTTGCTGATCATATCTCTGCTTATTAGAACCTTGATATTTAGTTCTGGGGTTCTGGGTTCAGGTCTGTATCCCTCAAAGACCACATCAACTCTTGGGGTCCATGAGGTGATTCAACAGGTAAAAGGCCTGGCTGCTAAGCCTGACGACCTGAGTTCTACCTCTAGAATCCATATGTTGGAAGGAGAGAACCAACTCCTACAAGCTGTCCTCTGATCTCCACACAAATGCAACAGAACACATCCACCCACCCACCACTCCACACATAAATAAATATAATAAACACTTTTCAAAAGACTTGGGGTTAACTGAAAGGCGGTGATGAAAGTGAAACCATCACCTGTCGGTCAGGTGCTTGATGGAGTTTTACTTTGAAAGGGCATCGAACAAAAAGATGACACTTCATCATTGAAAGGGAACAGATGAAGGACAGATGGAGAGGGGTTAAGTGAAAGATAACCAGAAGACATCCTACAGGGAGGGGCAGTGTTCAGATGTGACCGAGGGTCTCAGTGTCAAGCCTGCCGAGGGCTACCAGTATTGGAGTCCTCCCTTAGAGAGATCACACCTCCAGGAGTGCCTAAGGAATGGGTCTGTACCACCAGGGAGGTAAAACACATCAAAGTCCCACCACCTAGGACTATAAGAAGGGCAACACGTAACCTCTGAGCTTAGAAAGAAGAGTTGGCAACCTGGGGCATGTGGGGTAAGCAGATTGTGCTAAAGCAGGGTTTGGAAAATGCAGGCCATGATGAGTCTGTCTGGACTACTGTCCACTGTCAATGTATGCCAGTAAGATTTTATTGGAGCATAGCCAAATCTGTTTGTATATCTCCTGTGGCTGCTTGGTGTTGTGATGAAAGAGTTGGTTACTGTGACCAGAGTGGTGGTATTTACACTCTGGTCTTTTCGAGAAAGCCATCACCATTTCCTTCTTGAGAGAATGGGTCCCTGTCAGAGAAAGATGTCCAAATGGCTCTTGAGAGGAAAAAAGTGCACATAACTAAACATATGGATGCCCCATGCTGGGGGTGAGGGCGGGGAGAGCAGAATAGTGTTGAGCATGCCCATTGCTTGCCATCTTCCTGAGTTGTGCCATTTGAGTTTCCATGGCTTTGCCATATCATGGTGTAAGTAGGTTATGGTGGTTGGCAAAGTGACTGGGAACACGTTTTTCTCCTGTCTATGTATCTGCACACTGGGTCAAGTGACCAGAGTGTCCCACCTGAAACTTATGCAAACCCTGTGTTTGAAATGGCCATGGTAAGGGAGAGGATGCATTCCTGGGTAAGGTGTTTTGAGGTCTTTGACTTTTCCAAATGCAAACAGACTGGAAGGCATCTCAGAGCAGGGCTATTTCTGTAGCAGCCATCTGAAAGGCTAGGCACACATGCTCACCCACTCCTCAGAGATCCCCTCAGGAGAAAGGCAGTGTGGGATCACAGAGATGTGCTCCTCGTCAGCCCTGATCAGAGCTGTTTGGAGACAGGTCCCTCTGGGAGCTGACTGTGTTCTTGGATAACACAAGACAGGGGCCCCTCATGTGTACAGAGCCCACAAGTGGAGTCCTGGGTAGCTCTCTCTGTGTCAAGTAGGCCTAACTCTTAGTTATTTTTTTCTAAGTTCCATCTTCTGAAACTCAGCCGTGCAGCATTAGCAGGAGGAATCACCATGGCAACAAGAGTAGAGGCTCTTGGTACACCTGTGCTCACTGGGACAAAAGAGAAATTTCACAACAGGCTTCTCTTCTAGATGGAATGACTTGATCGCTCTTGCACCAGTGGGGGCCCGGAGCCTTCCTTCCTTCCTTCAGCCCTTTCTGCCTTCATTTTAGAGTGTGTTGAGGTGACTCAGCCCAGAGCTCACTTTTCAACCCATCAGGACCGTGTAGAGGAATTTCTAGACCTCAGCCAGTCACTGTCATATCCACCAGGGTAAGTGATGGGAGTTGGGCAGATATTTGAAAACACTCTACCAGTAACCCATTCTCTAAACTCTACGGGTTGTATTTGTCCTTTCTTTAAAACAGAAACTGTGTGTCCATGCACAGAAGTCAATTCTCTGAAGCCATACCAGCGAGTTTTGAAGCCTCTGGATCATCTACATAACTCCAACCTGTTTGCTTCTTGCCTGACAGATTGTCTTTGGTAGTGGGGGAGTGCGGTAGTCATGAACCATATTTTTTGGGTCATCTTTGACCTTTGGCTCCAGTATACTTTGGGAATGACTACCCTCCACCTGGATATAGTGCTCAGCCTGGTCTCCCGGCCAGGTGGGGAAGTTGTCACAGACTGAAGGACTTGTATCTTACTTCTCTTTCTCAATGCTCTTGTGGTGACCATGCCACCTAGAGTCCTTTGTCCCAGCAGCCTTCAAATCAGGCATATACCTGCAGTTCCCATACATCACCCCCTACCCCGCACGGATGGGTGGGACAACATGGTGAGAACTGAATGTTTCTTGGCCAACAGCCTAATCGCTGCTTCCTCCCACCCTTCAACATTTAGAGTCAGTTGTGCGTCTATTGTCTGCAGAGTAGAGATTTAAATTCCTGTCTGCATTTTCAGGAGCGATGATGAGTGAGTGATCCATGGGGAACCCTAGAAAGACGCAGACAGTGCCCCAGCAGTGGTGAGTGAATCTAGCCTGGGAGATACGGTACAAGCTCCACAGAGGGAGGCGCGGGGCAGAAGCCAGATGCTGCTGTGTGAGGGAGGTCGCCACTTCTCAGAAGACGTGGGCAATCTAGTCAAGCCTAGTTGGGCAGAACGGGGAGCAGGTGCTCGCTGGCACTTTTATTGTTTTGTTATGTGTGCAATACTCTTCAGCCAGAGCAAAAATAAACTCATATCCTGGTTATTTAATAACAAGGCAAAGGCCACACATTAAATCAGGGTGAAGAGACAAACAGAAGGTCCCCGAATGCTGTCCTCTGGCAGGTGGTAGGTACTGAGAGGTGCTGGGTCTGGTGGGGATTAAGGTGAAGGGGTTATGGGATTAAGGTGAGGGGTTTAGCTGCAATAAGGAACTTTCTGAAGCAGAGGCGTGATGCCGAGGGCGCTGCTGTGTGTGGAGCTGCTCCTATCTCCTAACTGGGGGTAGAGGTGAACAAGTCTACCTAAGAGGGAAGGGATCAAAGCAATGGTAGGCCCAGCTGCCCCGTGGGACAGGTGGCATCCATCTATTGGACAGGGGAAAGTTCGAGTAAGCTGTCAATTAGGAACGGGCTAGAGGGCCCCTCCCAGTCTTAGGGTTATGAGTTATAAAGGGGTGCTCTCAGCTGCAAGCAGTTGAGGTGAGTCAGGAGATAAGAGGTGGAGTCTTGAGGGAAGGCATCCATAAACAGGCCGGCCTGTCACCTCTAACCCCAGTCTTTTATGGGCCAGCTGGCTATGGGGTGATAATCGATACACAGAACGTCAAGGGCTGGGGCCAGTGGAGCTCACATCCCCGGATGTCCCAGGCTCTGCATATCTGCCTTCGGGTTGTCAGCTGACCTGATCTAAAGCTTTTCTTGGTGGGAATATCTATTTTCCCTGATGTTTTGATTAACTTTCTGTTTCGCGATTTGGATGATTTTATTCATTATGATTATTATTATTTATTTTTTGTGTCAAGCAATTTTTTTAAAACTGATTTTTATTGAGCCCACATTTTTCTCTGCTCCCCTCCCTGCCTCTCCCCTCCCCTCTTCAACCCTCCCTTAAGGTCCCCATGCTCCCAATTTACTCAGGCGATCTTGTCTTTGTCTACTTTCTACTTCCCATGTAGATTACACCACCGAGAGAGCTTGGAGTATAACAAGATTGGGATGATTTTAAAGACCAATGGTCTTGTTATATTCCAAGCTCTCTCAGTGGTGTATGGCTGCCCGAGACCCCAGTCATATATTCTTCCTGTGTGCTTAATGACAGGGACTGGGCGGAGTGATTCTCAGATCTAGTCCTGTGTCCATCTGGCCCTTCCACTGCCTCCCCATCTCCCAAACCTCCCTAGAGCCCATATCCTTCCTCTGTGAGTTGTTTTAGAAGTCCCAAAAAGACATAAGTGACGTCAGAAGTTTGCTAGGAGAGTTCATCTTCATGGGAACCAGAAACAACTTCAGCTAAGCGAGGATGAACACACAGGAAGAAGGACACACCAACTGTCCTGTCCATCTAGCGCACAGATACACATGCAGAGTTTTATGAGGCACACCCTCAATGATGACCCACTTCTGGTTCGGTCCCACTTCTTAAAGTTTCCAGAATCTCCCAAAATAGCAAAATCAACTTGAGACCAAACCTTGAACACATGAACCTGGGTGAACATTTCATATTCAAATCATAACCATAAAATAGGAACCCCCCCTCTATTTTACATATAGATGGAAAATATGTTGTGCATGTTTTAATGTATACAGACTTTTGAAGGAGAGCAGATAACCTAGGACAATGGTGCAATGTGTCAGGACATGGTCTCATTCAGAATTCCCCTGAGTTGTTCACCATTACTTAAATTCAGGTCATCCACAGTGAGAGTGTTCACAGCTTCTGAGTCTTCTAAACAGCACCCTGCATGAGTTCTTACCCATAGCTATGAAAATTAAGTGATTCAGCATTCTCTCTCTCTCTCTCTCTCTCTTTTCTTCTTGCTTTCCCTCCCCTCCTTCACTNTCTCTCTCTCTCTCTCTCTCTCTTTTCTTCTTGCTTTCCCTCCCCTCCTTCACTCCTCAGGTCTTGTTTAAAATACTAGGTATAAAACAAAGGTACGCTGATATGTGAGATTCCCCTCTGTATTCTATAAATGTTTTATTACCATTGGTTAATAAAAAAAGCCACTTAGGCCTATGGCAAGGCAGACTAGGTGGGAAAACTAAACTGAATGCAGGGAGAAAGAAGGCAGAGTCAGGAGATGCCATGTAGCTACCAAAGGAGAAAGATGCCAGAACATTACCAGTAAGCCACAGCCTCATGGCATACATAGTTTAATAGAAATGGGTTAAATTAAGATGTAAGAGCTAGCTAGGAATATGCCTGAGCTGTTGGACAAGCAGTGTTGTAATTAATATCGTTTCTGTGTGATTATTTGGGTCTGGGTGTCCAGGAAACAAAAGCACAGTCTCTGTCTATAATACCCACAGTTACTTATCTCATATGCCAGCTGTCCTAGGTTTTTTTGTTTTGTTTTGTTATTTGTTTGTTTGCTTGTTTGTATAAAACATTGATCTAAAACAATTTGGGGAGGAAATGGCTTATTTGGCTTCTAGGTTATTGTCTGTCATTAGGGGAAGCTGAGACAGGAACTCAAGGCAAGAACCTGGAGGCAGGAATTGAGACAGAGGCCGTGGAAGAGTGCTCCCCGTGGCTTGCTCAGCCTGCTTTCTTATACAACCCAGGAGCAACTGTCCAAGAGTGAAGTGGGCCTTAACACAGCATTCATTAATCAAGAAAATGTCCCAGAGACCTGCCCACAGGCCAAACTGATGGCGGCAACCCCACAATTGACGTTCTTCTCTCTTCCCAGTACTCTAGTTTATATCAACAAAAACTAACTAATACAGCAATATATTCAAAATAACTATGTTTAAGATTCTGGTTAATCATTCCTTTTGAAAAGTAGATGTACTTATACACTAAAACAAAGGTATTGGGCCAGCAAGATGGCTTATTGGGAAAAGGCACTTGTTGCCAAATCTGACACAATCTGAGTTCAATTCCTAGAACCCAAATGGTAGAAGAGAAGCAGAAATGACTCCTGCAAGTCATCCTCCCACTTCCACATATGCACCATGACATGTATGTTCACTTTCATATACACACAACATAAATTAAAATGTAAAAATCTGAGCTCCAGATTATTTTGTTAAAAATGACATAATTTTTCCTCCTTATATATATTCTTCTTGTAGCATGTTATTCATTTAACTTCTGAAATTCTGTGTCTAGTTGTGTTAAAGGCCTACAAAATCCATTTCACACTAATAAGAGGCCATCATGAAGAAGTTATTTTAAGAAGACAGTGCTGGGCGCAGCTGGGTCAGGAGCCACCTGTTCCCTGAGCCTCACTGCTGCCTGGCTCTCCTATGTCTTGTCTGTCTGTCAGCACAACAGCCTGGACTCAGACTGTTTACCACTCCGGTGATTAATACTTGAGCTAAGACCTTGTGGGGAGCCAGTGCCTTCAATTTGATTTAGAACATGCACGATTCCTCCATGGCTAGAAGTCAGTCTTTTCAGAAATCCACTTTTCTCCAAGCATCGTAACTATGAGTCCTTTGCTGAGTTCCACACTGGCTGGTGACACTGCCATCCAGGAATGAGAAGTCATCTCTGCCAGTACAGGTTTGAGGGTGGGACAGGTCACCTGATCCCCTTTACAAATTCTGGTCTGAGAGTTTCCTGCTCCAGCAAGGAGGTGGAATTGTTGATCCATACTGCCCCTCCCCAATTTCTGCAACTGTCCACAGGTCCACGGTGCTGTGACCTTATAGTTCTGTTTGTCCTCATTGTCCCTTTCCCTCCCAACCCTGCTATGTTGTGTGGAGTTGTGATTTCCAATTATGTGCAGGGGGATGGGGCTGAACCAATGAGGGTGGAGTGAGCGAGAGCTCTGCATGTCTAGAACACATCCCCAAGTATTTTCCTGTCCCCTTGTCTGCGGTACTCACATACGCTGGGAGGACAGTCTACTTCTGAGCACTAGGACGGCAATCTCCTTCTGAGCTTTGGTCACCGTAGCTCTGGTTTCTGTTGCAGAGGCAGAAACTCATAATGACAGCCTTGTTATTTCCCTTGCTCCTACTTCTATTCCTTACAGGCTAAGGAAGTCCCTTCTGGAGGTGCTGTGTTGTGGGTTCAGATGTTCTGTACAACTAACTGGCACCTCTTGGTGTGTGTTCAGGATGCTAATTCTCATTATTTGCTCATTCACTTAGCAAGAGCTTATGAGTGTCAGCCTGTGCTCAGTTCCTCCCTAGACTCTAGGGATACAGTGGTGAGCAAAGCCATTGACTTTCCCATAGTGTCTTTCAAGCAGGGGCAATTGGTATGGAAACCACAGGAAGCAGTAGAAGGAAAGATGTCCCATATAGGGCAGTTCAGGTCAGTGTCTCCAAGGCGGTGACACTAGATCAGAGAGCCAGAGATTGAAAATATTCCAGGCAGCCAAAAAAAAAAAATTGAAGAGAGCATTGCAAACAGGGATAGCAAAGGCCTCAAAGCAGCAAGTGCTTGGACCCAAGGGAACCAGTGGGAACCAATACCTACCCAAGAAAAGAGAGGTATTGGTGGCTCTCAGAAAGCAGGCATGGTGCAGAAAAGGTAAACCTGTGCTGTTTCAATCTTGATTATGATACTTTAAAAATCATCTTTATATGTATTACGTGTTTGTGTTTATATGTGTTTGAGCATGTATGTGGTATATTGTGTATGTGTTCATTTGCGTCTGCACAGATGTGTCTGCCCACCCATGCTCATGCTCAGACTCCAGAGGAAGATGCTGAGTGTCCTGCACCATCACTCTCCATCGTATGCCCTTGAGATGGGGGTCTCTCCTTGAACCTGGAGGCAGGCTGGCAGCCAGCGAGCCCCGGTGATCCCCGTCCTCATCCATCACAGCACCGGGGTTGTCTATGTGCATGGCTATGCCTAACTACTCTACATTTTTGAGACCCATCCCTTCAAAAGACAAACTCTGATTCCCTTTCCCTAAGAGAGCAGCCACCTGTACCGAAAGAGTAGAGTGTGATGGAAGCAGTGGTGTGTGATGTTTGAAATTAGGGCAGAGATTAGAGCACAGGGACACTCCTCCTTGCTCGCCCCTGGATCTCTTGCTCTGGTAGGAGGCAGCTGCCATGTGGTAAAGAAATCGAAGCATCCCTGTGAAAAAGACTGCTTGATGAAGACTTCCCGCCCACCAACATTCGAAATTCCATGTTGGAAACAGAACTTCTGTCTCCAGTCAAGACCCAGACAACATCATGATTTCCCCCTCAAGAGTCAAAAGCCACCAGCAGAGCCACTCCCTTGGCTCCCAGGAACTGCGAGATAACAGAGATTGCTGTTTTAAGCGGCTAACTTTGGGAAACAATGTGTTACACAGTGTTCTATAAGCACCACAGTGGGGTTGTACCATGTTTAGGAGCTTTTTTGTTTTTTTCCAAAGTGGAAAAGGGAAATTGCTGAGACACTTACAAGAGTGACACCACCATCAGCTTTTGTCTCATGAAAGGCTCACTTTGGCTTCTACATGTATGAAAAATGGTTTGAAGATGGCCAGACATTGAAGTGAGAAACATTTCAGAGGCTGAGTCAGTCATGACACACTGGGTTACATATACCTGGGATTCCCAAGCAAAGTTTAGTTAAACAGTAAGCCCTTAGTATTTCACCTTGCAAGAGGTTCTGGTGTATGTAGGCTCTAGGGCAGTTAATCCCATGCTAATATCCTGAGAACTCTACCTCCTTTTGTCCCCGCCTTGCTCGACTTGTAGTGTTGACTTTGCCCTCATTCTACCTTGTTTCATGGAGACCTGATGGCTGTCACGATTGTGGGTGTGACATCCAGAAGTGACGAAGTTGGCTGAAGTAAAGCCCACCTCCCTGGGGGAGTGTGGCAGTTCCCCTGAAACTCTTAGCAAGTGCTCTCATTCTGAGATTCCTGGAGGCAGGATCACCATTTCCGACTGAGGTAGAGGTAAGAGCCAGTGGCTGGTTGTTTTGATTGTCTGACCTTCAGGTTGAACCCCAGTATCTGTCTCTGATTTTTTATTAATCATGCTACAGATGGGGCTCATCCCAATTCGGCTCAGTTTGCTAATCGCTGTCTGTATTAGCTACTCTTTTGTTGCTGTGAGGAAACACTGACAGAAACAGGAAGGAAAGGTTTATTTGGCTCCCAGTTGGAAGGTATAGTCCATCATGGTGAGAAGTTCATGGGGTCAGGAGCTCAAGGCAGCTGGTCACGTTGCAGCCACAGCCAGGAAGTAGAGTGGAAAATGCTGGCTCCTTTTATTCACTACAGGACCTCAGCCCATGGGATACCACCACCCATGTTTAGGGTGGATCAACCTGTCAATCAACCTATTCTAGATAATCCCTCAAAGGTCATGCCCAATGGTTGTCTCGTCTCTTCAATGGCTATAATTCACTGTCAAGTTGACAATCCATATTGGCCATCACACCATCACACTCTTGAGGATACAGCACCCAGATACAGTGGAATTTCACTTGTATTTTATTAAATAAAACTTGCGTGAGGATCTGAAAAGTAAAACAGTCACACTGCCCAGCCTTATAGATCAGGCAGCAATAACACACACCTTAAATCCCAGGAGCCACACTAGCTTGCCATAGAAACCAGTTGGTAGTGGTGCATGCCCTTAATCCCAGTGGTGCACGCCTTTAATCCCAGCCCTAGAGAGGAATACAAGACTGGAGGAGACAGCTCTCAGACACAGTCTCATTCTGAGATTCCTGGAGGCAGGATCGCCATCTTGGACTGAGGTCGAGGTAAGAGCCAGTGGCTGACTGCTTTGCTTTTTGCATCTTCAGGTTGAACCCTAATTTCTCTGAGTTTTTATTAATTGTGCTTCGCCCAGACTTCACAGATGGATCCCCTAATGATAAAGGTGTAGCACCATAAGGTCTAGCTAGAGGAGCACTTTCAGTGATGGAGACTTGTCAAGGCTATGTGATTTCTTCTAAGTTAGGCTTGCTTTAATGGTCTTTGTTAAAGAAAGTGATCCATAGCATAAACTGTGCCATGGATTTCAGTGGGTGTCCTAGTATCTTTTTTGTAGTAGACACTCACAGGAGTTTTCTTGGTAGCTAGATGCCTGGCCTTATTACCTCCATGAACAAATAATGATACAAGAGTTTGTCTCCAGGACAAACTTTCTATTTTAAAAGCTCTTTGCCTCATTAAAAGATGAATCCATAAATGTGTAAGAGCTAAAAAGAACACCCTAACCACATCTTCCCATCTCATATTATGTTAATTAAGTGTGGTCAAGCCTAAAGCCGCATGCAATCACTTAGTTTGACAAACATTGTTGAACATCTATGATGCATTGGGCACTGTCCTAGGTGCTGAGAATACCACAGTCATAGCTGGTGTTCAATCAGACATTGACAGCTGGGTAAGTAAGTAAGTGTAGATTTATCAAGGAGGAGACAGGGGGCCGTGATCCATGAAAAATCGTGGGTTTTCCCTTTTGGCATAATTTCTTCTTTCTGAAAATAACAGAAGAAAAGGACACCAGTCTTTGAGTTCTGAGATTTTTATAAAGAAATGAACAAATGGAGGTCTGATTGGATCTTTAAATATGTTTTAATTTTATGTGAGTATTTTGCTTCCACATATGCCTGGCACCTACGGAGGCCAGAAGAGGCATCAGACCCTCTTGATCTAGATTTACAGATGATCACTAGCCTGCATGTGGGTGCTGGGAATTGAAACTGAGTCCTTTGGAAGAGCAGCTAGGTTCCGCCCACTGAGAAATAATTTCAGCCCCCTCAACTGGACCTAATTAGCTGTCATCCTATTCATTTGTAGGGTTAAACCATACTTCCTTAACTGGGTTTAACCTTAACTGGGTTGAGATTTCAGATTTTAAGAGTTGTGCAAGCCTGAGCATAAACTTGTGGTGGCCTTGAATTTGCCTGGGTGTACATGTGTGGTTAAGTTGGTAGATCGGCTAAACCCAATAGTCTACCAATTTACAGATTTTCCAATTTAATTTTTCCAAATTTATCTCCAACTATCTGAAATACACCTACCTACTTGTTTTTTTTTTTTCTGTTTCACACAGAGTCACTTTGAGCAGCTTGTGACACAAATGAACTTACATATACTTGTTGGCTAAATAGATAAAAGACCTCACTTCCACCTGAAGTTCTTTTTCTGACTATTTTGCTTTCCTTTCCCTGTATTCCAGAAACCTGAGATGTTACATAGTAAATTCTAGTCTCAGACTTAACTACTTAAAGATGATAATTCCAGTTTATACCAGACTATAAGACCCTTCCAGGTAGGGTCCAGCTCTTAAACTTCCCTTGAAGCCAACCTCTCAAGCTAGGATGAAGGAATCCATTAGGTACTGGTTGACTGAGATAGGAATCAAGAGGTAGGGATGGTACAGCTGGAAAAGTGTTTGCAAGCAGAATGGCCAGAGCTCAAGCCTCAGAAGCCGTGCAAAATGAGCCAAGTGTGGTGGTATACATGCTTGTAACCTAGTACTGGGTGGCTGGAGACAGGCCGATCTCTGGGTCTTGCTGGCCAGCCAGGTTAGCCTGAATGGTAATTTTTGCCATAGAGAGACCCTATCTTTAAAAACAATGAAGTATATGGTACCTGGGATGAAGAACAGCTGGAATTTTCCTCTGGCCTCCACACACTTGCCCTCATGACAGCATATGCACGCGCACGCACACACACACACACACAGATGCACACACACACACTACACACACGGACACACACGGACACACACACACATATACACACAAGGAGGTAGGTCCAAATTCAGGAAGGACCTTCCTCTACCCATCCAGTTCCCAGCAGAAGCAGAGATGTGTGGCTCATGAAGAGAAATACATCTCATTTCGGGAATAAAATGCAGAAACTGCAGGAAGCTGCTTAATTTCTAGGCAGTGGCACTGGCGCTGTTTCTAATGTATCTGAGTGCGACTGTGATTAAATTATCAGCTGTGTATGTGGCTCCCAGTTTATACCTTTGGGACATGCACCGTGGACTCAGAGGTGTGTGTTTTCTGGAAAAATCGGCAACCCCCAAAGATGCAGAAAATGCAAGGTGCTAACACGCGCTCTCCACCCATGAAGGATGAGAGTGTGGCATTGGAATTGCTGGGGGGACACAGTTGGAGGCAGGAACTGGACACAGAACTTGTGGCATCTGAGTGCTGCCTACTTTGCCCTTGAAGCTGTGTGAAATGAAGCAGGATCAACGCGATCAAAATGAAGAAGATGTGTTTGTTATTGAAGATCTCTGGGACTATTTGGCTCACGCTTTCTGCATTCAGGGTGAGACAGTGCAGACATTGTCTCCAAGGAGGCACTAAGTTCGTACACTGTTTGCAATGGATGCGCTGGCCAGAAGGCACGATGGTTTCCAATAGCTGGATTGTCAGAAAACTGGCAAGATCAGAATGTGGTCTGGGGGTCTCCTGGATCCCACTCCCTAAAGAGACACTCTTTGGAACAAGAGCCAGTATGGAGAATTACCCTGGCTGTCTCTCCTGGCAAGTCAACTTGGGCTTTGAGGAGCCCAGACAACTGTCACAATGGCTCCAGGGCTATTTTCATTTTTTAAAACTGAGTTTAGACTTTCTGAAAAGTTGCAAAATTGTACAGAATTTTGACATATCCTTCATCTAGTGTCTCCTAAAGTTAGCCAATTATATAAGCATTGTATAATGATCGGGAGAAGACAGCAAGTGTTCACTGGCGAAGCTCAAGCTCTTACCCAGTTTTGCTAGTTTTCCACAGGAGTCCACATCGCCCTTAGTTCCTTGCTTCAACATTTGCCAACTGTGACGGTCCCCTCTTCTCTTCTCCTTCCTTCCCTCCCCTTCCTTGCTCCTCCCCTTCCTTTTCCTTCTCCTCCTTTTCTGCTCCCCCCTTTCTTCCCTCTCCTCAGCTCTCCCTTCCCTTTCCTTTCAAAGTTGGTTTCTTTGAACTGCCTCCTGAGTGCTGGGATTAGAGGCATGTGCCATCATGCCTGGTGATCTTGACAGTTTTGAACATTGCAGAGCAGCTGCCTTTAGCCAATGTTTAGGTTTGCACAATAGTTTCTCATTAAGCGTGGGGTGATGCACGTTTGACAAGCATACTACAGTAAGGGTTGCCGGTGATGCTCTGTTGTACATGATCTTGACCTCGATCTTATGGCTAAGGTGCCTGCCAGTTTTCTCTGCTGTAAAAGCAGTATTATTTCAGTATTGAGTCAGTAGATGTTGAGGGAGATAATCTGACACTAAGCAAATTCTGTTTCTCTTTTAGGTTTCCTCCCCTGATCTTTATCATCCCCGGGAAAGGATCTGTAAACCCCATGGCTATGGACATCACCTACTGTTATCCTGAAGTTTCCTAGCTCCCTCTTTCTGTCTGCATTTTCCAATTTGAAATTCCCAAGAAGACCAGTCTTTCCTCCCTAATCTAACAATAATTATACTTATGAATATCGAAAAGGCCATATGAACCCAAGAACCGTTATTTTATTTGATGAGTTAGAGTCCACAATTGTCATTACTCGTTTTGTGGATCAAGTTCTCACACATTGGCTGCTAGGAACTTCTGTGGCCTGGCTGTCCTGCTTCTTAAACAGTCTTACCATTCTTAAAAATACTCTTAAAATTTGTCAGTGAATATAATTACATTATTTCCCCTTCCCTTCCCTTCCTCCAACACCTGCCATCCCCCCAACTCCCTCTCAAGTCTATGGCCTCTTTTTCTTTAATTAATACACACCC
>LOJH01018819.1:0-15099 GCA_001685095.1 Ellobius talpinus | reverse complement strand
TTGGAAGAGCAGGCAATGCTCTTAACCTCTGAGCCATCTCTCCAGCCCCTGATGTTTTTCTGAGCAATTTTATTGCCACTGTATGAGATAATGGCCTAAAGTTCCTCTAATGTCCTCTTTCTGGCCTCTTCCATTTCCTTTGAGCAGCTCCAATCCTTGTGAGAAAGGATCTGTCTCTAGCTAGGCAGGTTGTGATCCACTGTTGGTGTAGTAGTAAGATTTGGTCTTGGGAAGTCTCCATTGACTTGTAGTGGCATATCAGTTCTTGGGCAGGTCTATGTGCCACAACTGTGACTTCCGCAAGCGTTTCTTGGATGGTTTAACTCTACTTATCTCCTCAGGTGATGTAAGAGCAGTAGCAATGTTCCTTTAAAATTTGTGATGACCCTTTGTGAAGCTATTTCCCTAGGGATGGAGGTTTTTATGGACAGTACTCTGGGCACATGTCACAAGGATTCTTCTGTAAGATGCTTATTGGACATTCATCGTAATGCCCTCCGGGGTCTCCTAAAGGAAAAGTCTTAAGTTTTGGGTGCCTTTCACACTGCCACATCCAGCCTTCTGCTGAGCATCAAAATGATTACCTCAGCATAACTTCTAATGTATTCCCCCCAGTGACTCCTCCTTCTGGTCATTGTTTTACATGACTTTCTGAATTTATTAACATCTCATGCTTGTCCTGAAATTTTGCTCATGTAAGATATCTGAAACAAAAGTATGCTATAGATCTTTTCCCAGAGACAACAGTGATGGTTTCTTGTCCCTTTGTATGTCAGAAGAGAAGCAAAAGTCCCACAAAACAGAAGCTTATGTTGCTAGATGTTCTTGTTGGGATTTGTATATGATGCATTTTTAGCTTTGACTATGAAAGAAGAGAACTGAACTTTCAGAGAGAGTGGTAATGGAGAAGAAACTGGGGAAACCACAGTGTTCAAGGTATTTAAGAAATTAGCTGAAGCATATTACATACCAATGAGGAATGGTGAGGCATTTCAATAACACATACAGTGATCAGAACAGATAGATATGATCAACGTATCTATCACCTTAGACAATTTTCCACTTGATTTTTAAGGAATATTCAAACTGGTATCTTATTAGCAATTCAAAAACATGTAAGTGCTATCCACCTTGGTCATCTTATTTTGTCCTAAATGCTCTTGCATCTATTCAGCCATACCTCTGTAACCGTTCACCATTTTCTCTCTGTTCCTCTTTCTCTTATCCTTCAACAAGACTGGCTTATTGTCAGCTCCAGGCATACTGAATCCGGGTGTCATAGGGGTTAAAAATCTCTAGAAAGCCTACATAGTTGAGACATAGTATGTACTGGGTAAACGTGCCATTTCCAATACCAGGTAGGAGCCAGGGGGACAGAGAACAGCACTAGGTACACAATACTCAATGTGTCAACTCTTAGTTCCTGAGATCCGCACAGAGGCCATGGCTGTGGGTTCACATGTAATTTAGGAGTATAACACATTTACTCTCCTCTCCTGGTATGTAGGTTCTGGGGATCCAACTCAGGTTGGATCCAGCCACTAGTTCTCACCTCTATGAAATCCTCAGACTGAATGAGGTATCCTGTCTTTTCAAGTCTTCAGACTGAATGCTGTCTCTAGGAAACCTCAGACTGAATTCTGAGCTCCTGTTTCCTCCCGCCTTATCCTTAGCTCTCCACCCAGCCTTATTGTCTCTCATCTCCACCTCCCCAGTTCTGGGATGAAAGGTGTGAGCAATTACCACTTGGCACCTGTCTCTCTTTTTAGACTGATTCAATCTTGCTTAGCCCAGGGTGGCCTTGAACTCACAGAGATCCCTGTGCATCTGTCTCTTGAGTGCTGGGATTAAAGGTGTGTACCACACTGCCTGGCTTCTATGGCTAACTAGTGTGGCTAGCTCTGCACTCTGATCTTCAGGCAAGCTTTATTTGTTAAAGCACAAACAAAATATCAGCATAGGCAGACAGTGTCAGGATGCAGGATGTTGCCCCTCATGGTGGGTAATTTCATCTCTCATGGTGCATTGGCAATGGTTGGAGAAAAAGAAAAGTTATCAGGTGGAGATATTCTACAGACATTGAGCTTTTCAAAGAACAGCATTCCACCACAAAGATAGAACCATGATGAGCATTCCTGGTGGGAAGCAATTTCAGAGTACCAACAGGAATAAAATCAAAGCCATCGCCTTACCAATCTTATCTAATATTGATCAAAACAGGCAATAAATTACAGACAACAAAAACCTTGAAGTTGATAAATATGAGAGAAAGAGAGAGAGAGAGAGAAGAGAGAGAGAGGGAGAGAGAGAGAGAAGAGAGAGAAACTTCAGAGTAGGCCAGGTTGCTGGAGGAGGAACATAGAAAAGAGATAGAATCAGAATAGGGAGGAACTTCAAGAATTTGCCTCTTTGAGGCAAGAGAAAACCCAATATGTTCAGCAAATAGACCTGGTTCCTGGAACCAACTTAAAACACACAAAACTAGGATAGGAAGCTAAGAGTCAAGCTAGGACCAGAATGCATTGTAAGTCACAGACCTAGGTAAGAACTTGGTTGTGTGATGGGAACCTGTTGTAGAAATTTAAAAAGAAGGATGGCATGAATGTTTGATTTGAAAGACCATTTTTTTTTCTCTGAATGTAGAGAATGTCCTACAGAGGAGCAGAAGAGAAATATGTGACTCTTCTCTAAAAGCTGCTGCATCTGTCCAGGTTTGGGTGACCAGACATCTGCCACTGGCAACAGAAGAGTGGTAAAATGATCAGATTTGGGATTTATTTTGAAGATGAAGCCAAAATGACTTGATGATTAACATGTGAGATGAAAGACAAGAGCACAGGGAACCTCTAGCTTTGCCAGCAGTATGGAGTCTGTTCTGGACTGAGGACCATTGGAATCAGCATAGAGAAACTAAAATCCAAGAAGGGATGCTGAGCATGTACTAACTTGAGCTGCCTACTGGACTTTCTGATGAAGATGTACAGGGTTGTTGAGAGAATGAAACTAATATATTAGGAAAGGAGAGAGATGTTAATTGTGAATCCATAGGTATAGCCACACCTTCTGAAGAGTGAGGGGAGAAAAATAGGCCAAAACTATAGAAAATGTCAAAATAAATTGGATCCCCTCTCTTAAAATAATAGTGATGATAATTGTGATAATGTAGATCATTTTATGGCAATAGGAGGACATACGTACATGCAAGATCTTACAAATGAGCTAATGAAGAGTTATAGAGTGGAGTGCACTTTAACTCAGTGCTGGGTGAAGGGTTTTAGAAAGACCTTTGCAGTCTCTGGAGAGTATATGCCATCTAACTTCTGTGAAGAACACATTCCAGAGAAGACCACCTCCACTCAATTATATCAAAACAGGAGAAAGGAAAAGGGGAGACATGAAAGGCTCTTTAGAAAAGACATATAAAGTGAAGAAATGTTTATTATTATAGAAACAATTTGCTTCTGTGGACTAATGTTTATTCAATAATTTCCATTTTTACCACCAGCACAACAGAGGTGGCTTACTCTGAAAGGTTAGGAAATGAAGGAAATTAAAGCCTCAAAGGTGCTGGTTTATTTATTGAAACCAAGAGAGAAAAACACCAGAATGTGTAGAAGGGGGAACTTTATATTCATTTTTCCTATGCTGTTCTTTTGCTATCTATTGATGAGATGTATCTTTCTCAAGGGTATTTTGGCTAAGTGTACATCTTGGAATGATACATAAAGTAATATGAAGTTCTAGGAAGCTCCATTTGCTATGATTTTTGACTTAGTTCCTTGATGTTTCTGCCATAGGTAGAGTGAGATGCTCAGAAAAGCATTGCAATTTTACTGCAACCCATGCCAAATCTGGACCAGCTTACACTAGTTAGACAAGATTCCTCCTAATTTTGTGTTGCAGTCATTGACATAGTATGCCGTCTCTTGTCTTTCATGTGTCTAGCATTAGTGAAAACGAGTAGAAGAGTTGTGGTATTGTTTCCATTTACTATAATTATTTATGTTCTCTTAGGTAAATGTATTAGGGATGCTTAGATCTAGAGTCCTAGCTCATACAAAGAGAAACAGAAAACAGAAGGAGAAATGGAGACAGACCTATTGGAGTGGGTACTAAGCATGTGTCTACTATGTCCCCAGCCAGTGTCTACCACATTATAGCATCCACAACAAACACTTACACAGTCACTTATCGTCCTGTCGTCGGCCATGCCATCCTGACAGCCTCCCAAGTGAAAACACCATGAAAGTTGAAGGCGTTGTGAAAGGTAGAGCTTTCTATCTCACAGCCACGTTAGCAGGTTTGCCTTTTCCATTACCGATGATCTAGGTCATTTGCACGAGCCACTGCTGAGGCTGAGCCTGTACTGTACTGTAATTTAAAGGCATCATTCAGCCATATACTGAGAGGACCACTGCCTCAGACTCTTTTCTCAGTGTGACAGCGAGCAGCATTCATATTTGGGAATTCCTTCACTTTAGTACTTGTATGTAAACTTTATGTTTTCACTGCTGACGATGGAAGACACTTAGGACCAAGAAACACAATCTGGGTTGAATACCCCCTCTCTAGAGTATCTGTTTAAATACACACTTAAATCCTTCTAGAACAAGGTGATACATACAAAATAAATAAGCCTTCCTGTGGCCTTATGCCTTAGCACATACAGAAGAAAGCAAGCCTCTCTTACATAAATTATATCTGCAATAGCCATGCAAGATGGAATATTTTTGCCTGATCTTTAGCATATCCCTTGCCAGTCAATAGATGGGTTCAGCCTTTCACCTCAGTAGAACTTCATATCTAGTTATACATTTTTAAATCCTTTATTCCACTTGAAAGGCAATGTATAGACACTGTAAATCTTAATCAAATTAAAATTAGTTACAATGTAATTAAACCAATTTGAAAATGATTCCCCGTAGAGGAAATCTTTGTGTAAGGGAAATAATAAATAGCCCCATTAATAAATAGCCTCATTCTCTGAATGTGAACACTCCAAAGAATTGAATTAGCAGTATTTTGACAAAGCACTTTATTTATAGGGGCCTCATGAATCACCTAGAGAACAATGTCCTGGCATTTTAATAAAAATGCTTAACGGATATTTAGATAGAAATTATTAAATCATTTACATGCATCCTTTTTTATGTTTTACACTAATTTACTTGGTGGCTGGATGCCTGTTACAAGGATCTCTTTATAATTTCCAGCTGTGGCAGCCACATTCATCACGCGCTTTCACAGCGACCCACGTGCAGTGTGCATAGATGGAGCTATTGTGCTGATGTCTCCTTTAACTTACTAGAGGACAAGAGAGGACTGAGGGCTCAGGATACTCCATGACCATGTCTTCTGCTGAAGACCCATGGCGATTTTGTTTCAGCTCCCAAAGGTCTCTCTAAATCCACCATTCACAGGTAAAGTTGGACATGTGACAGCTTCTCTTTCTATTTTATTTTTGTATTTAATTTTCTTCCCTGAAATTATAGCTCCCCGGTCTTCTGAAATCAACTGGTGCTTCTCAACTGCTTGGTTTTTTGCCGGACTGTGTACTCTTGATCCTGTAGAGTCACATACCAAATATTTAATCTATATTCAATAAAGTATCCAGAGAACTGTGAAGGAACTGGCAATTTTAATAAATTCTAAATTTTGCAGAAAAATTACCCAGGAATTTCATAGCTATTCAACTGTACCTCCTCCCTGACTAAGCAAACACAGTATCCTGAAAGGAGTGAAATGAACGGAGATAGAAATTTACCAGTTCTCATTCAAAATGCATTTTATCATTTGATATTGGAGCGCTGTCCCAAATAGCATTTGGCTAAGCCCTTCACCTAATATTTAGATCCATGTGGTTTAATCTATATTTTGATATCGATTGACTGATGTAGTCTATAAAGACACATGCACCCTTGCTGTGTGTTCTGCAAGCATCGCAGCCTTACTCCTTTTTCTTTTCTCTAGCAAGATCTTCCACACGGTTGTAACCGCCAAGCTTGTAGGCAATTTATCTTTCATTCTTGGGTGCACATATGCATACATTGTATTTTCTTTCACATGGGAAGAGCAAAGTATAAACAACCCATTGGATATTGTTTAATTCGCTTAATTTTACAGCCCAGAAACCACTTGTTTATCATAAAGGTCTTTCTTCCTGTTGCCAGATGCTCAATGTTACACTGCGTGTGTTCGCTGACTGTTTTCCACCCCTCTTCTACAGTTGGACCTGTAGATTGCTCGCATTATCATGTTGGAATCATAAATTCTCATTCTATGAGTGACTTTGTGTAGTTTTATTTTTATATTATTGGGTTGAATCTTAACAAAAATGTCTAGCGATGAGTCAGAAACTAAGCCCATCTTTGCAATTACTACATTTTTACAAATTGTGCCTTCGTGAATCTTCTCTACTCTTTCATTGCCATACATTACATCTAATAACTCATTTTCCTGCCCTCACCAATTGCAATGATTGCTGTTTAAAGAACTTTAGAGATGAGAAATACTTTTGTATAATTAAACTTAGGCTTTCTCTATGATTGAATAGTTTAACAGATTAATTTTATTGGCTTATTTAGTTATTGTTCTATGCACATATGTGTGTCTGCATGAATTTATACGAATCATTTACATGCAGGAGCCCACAGAGGCCATTTAGGGCATTAAATGCCCTAGAACTGGAACTATTGGTACTCATGAGCTGCCACGTGGGTCCTAAAACATGAACCTGGGTTCTCTGTAAGAGCAGTAAGCACTCTGAACCACCAGGTCATGTTTCCAGACCCTATGATTGATTACCTGAAAATATTTAGCCATCAGCTACAAATACCTAAAATGAAGTGACTGCTACCCTATCACCAACTATCATTTTTTAATGATAAAATATTTAATTATCCAAATTGTTCCTTTGAATATTCATTGGTACACTGTTAATTTGTGTGGAAATCTGATGTAGTAAGTCAAGGGAGACTGGTTTGTGGATTCTGCATACACTTTTTGGTCATTCCATGTTGTCTGTATTATTGAAAAGAGTTGTCATGACCCCATCTATATTCAAATCTGGAGCACTCACGAACTGATATACCCTGAGAATAACTGCTCTTTCATGAGACGAAGTCACTAATACATTATATCTTTCGGACGAGCAATATGACATCAGTGTTCCAGGAACTGCGTATAAATTAATAGGTAGAAATATATCAGCATGGAATTTGAAAACTGTGTGTATACAAGAGTTCTGGCTGTAAAACATAAGTGAAATTCAGTGTGGGTTTAAAAGTCTGAATCATATTTTGAGTTATGTTGCTTATGCTATAGTTCAGAGCTCGCTCAATATTTTCAGTAATATCATCATTTCCAATTTATTTACTCCCCCAACCTGGATCTTCACAAAAATTATTAGACAAGTGGGAGTCTTTCTACTGTATTAGCTTTTATTATTAGTTTAGTGACTAATGAGTGCTAAGTATCCAATGCATTCTATTTCATCCCAGTTTTGGGGTCCCTTTTATCATACTAGGAAAATACTTTATTTTACCATGTGGCACTCAGGATGATGGTCTACTTTTCTTCAAATAGAGAATGTTCTGTATAGAGAAACATTAGCATGTCTCCAACAGCAGGGCAAATATTTCTCACAAATTATTTGAAGTAGTAGTGATGTTTAAAAAAAAAAACAATTGTGAGGGCCACCTAAGGCCATGAGCAAATATGACTTCCAGAGAACAAAGATATGTGCCTGCTTCATCATTGGAACACCATCAGGCATCTTCCATTCGACAATATTCCAAAAATATTGTTTTGGGGAATGGAGCCATTTTGTTTTTCTGGCCATTGATAGTTGAACTTCAAGAAAAGACCTCTGAATTTAAAATTTGATTACATTTAGAAAGATAACATATACTGTAGATGAGAAACTATGTGACTCAATAACAGCTCCTCAGATTTCTTCAATTATAGTCTTGGATATTTAAATATGCTGTTTTAAGCATTGGTTTTGATTAGTTCTTGATCACAATTATATTTGCCTAAATATAATTAAAATATAAACCTTTATATAAAACAAATGTTTTAACTTATTTGTGAGCAGTATCAAATAAGTCATAGAGATTTTTGAAGATTTTATTTAGTGTTTTTAATATGATGGTCATTTATGAAAATCTATGGTAGAGGCATTCATTACCACTTTAAATATCAACTTCACAACTGAAATCTGCATATCAGGCATTATTTTTTTTGAGAATTTGCTCTCTTGGGAAACTATGCATAATTTATACTTTATTTAATAAGCAGGTTTGGGCAAGAAAGTACCCTTTTGGTCTCAGTTTTGCAAGGACCAAAGACCTACATTGCCAGCCACTCATAGTTACCAAAGATTGATCTGGGATGATAGCCCTGAGTTCTTTATCTCACACAAATCAAAATTAAAGACATAGACTCTCCTGGGCACATGCAAATGGGAAGCAGCTTTATTGAGAATTGCTACAAAAAGGAGATATTGAAAAAAATGAGGAAAACAAAGAGAGAGAATGGGGTACAGTTCCCATGAAAGGAGAAAAGTCACTGAGCTTTAGTGTCTATGGGTTTTTATAGTTTCATGACAGTCACTGATGAAGGCTGAGGTTATCTTTATTAAGATTGGCTAGTTCTATGGCCTATTATCAGTTGAGCCACATGCACTATGTGTGTTCCCTGGCTCATCCAAGAAGAAGATTATGTGCTGTTTGCATACTTCTCACCAAGTTAAGGGTGGTCAGGGTGCCACCCCATCCTAGTCCATCTCTAGTTGCTGTTTTCTCAGTTACTGGTCTTGACTGGTTGCTATCTCCTTATTGCTTGGCCAGCATTACTACCCTCAAGCCTAGCAGATATCTCAAGAGATGTTTATTACACTGTCTTAGTTACTGTCTTGTCCCTCTCTGTGCCTCCAACCACCGAGGCCAGGCATGTGACGGTAAAGTCCAGGGCTGCTAGTGCAGCAGGTCGAGAAGGTGACAAGCAGGTGAGCTCGAGGTCTCTGCTTGGCTTTGGACACAGCAAAAGACATGGAGAAAGTAAATTCCCTGTCAGATTGTTCAACATGCCACTCACTAAGGCACTCTTTCCTTCTCTCTGATGACATGAAATGCACGTGAGTTTTCATAGACTTCATTAGGAAGAAATTAAAGATGAGAATGTTTCTGGGGAAATAAGACTTGTTAATTCCAACAATAATTATTAGGTTTTTAAAACCCAGATGTGTGAATTTTTAACTCTATCAAGTCTGCCTTTTATGGTTTTTATGGAGCTATCCATTTTTCTTGAGCAATGCCTTTTTAATCACACATATCCTAGCACCAAGATACCACATCTGATTCCTTTGATTATATCATCACTAAATGGCATGTAAGCACACACTCCGACTCTGACCATGTTGCCTTTGAGAATAACCAGTTTTTTTTGGAATATGGTACCATTACATTTCCAGATTCTTTGATCATGATTCTGACATCTGGACCCATCCCTTATTGCATTCCTTTCTCTGTCTTCACACTTATGTTAGCAATAGGGTGTTGAACTGATAATCACAATGAGGTTTCACTTTAATATGAGATTTATGTGAATTGAAATGATACGCAAATGACTATGTTTAACAAGCTTTTCAGGACCCAGGGGGTGAAAGATCTGTGAGTGATTCCCCACAACCCACATGCCTTTGAAAATACTCATTTATATTTACATTTTAAAACAGTGATATTATAATGCTTGATTGAGATCAAACAATTTTCCTAGATTCCTATAAACCCCCTTTTACAAGCAGTCCATTTATTCATTACATATTTTTTCTTTATGAGTGTTTAACAGAAGTATATATTTCGGTCTTTGGCTCAACTCTAGCCTGGTGATTGATTCGTGGTGATCATCTTAGTCAGTGTTCTACTGCTGTGGAGAGACTCCGTCGCCATGGCAACCCTCTTGAAGGAAAGCATTTAACTGGGGCTGGCTTACAGTTTCAGAGGTTACTCCATTGTCCTCATTACAGCATGTGGGTAGACATAGTGCTGGAGAAGTAGCTTGCTAGTTCTTCATCTGGATCTGCACTCAACAGCAAGAGAGAGCAACTAGGCCCGGCTTAGGCTTTTGAATACTAAAGCCCAACCCCAGTGACACACTTACTCCAACAAACTCAAGCCTACTCCAACAAAGTCATACCTCCTAATCCTTACCAAGTAGCACCATTCCCTAATGACCAAATATATGAACCTATGAAGGTCCTTTCTATTCAAGTCACTACAGTGGTCTTGTTACAAGAACAATAGGATGACCTCTACAAGAGAAAAGCCCAGGGAGGGGGGTCATGCCCTCTTAGGTTCTAGAAATCATCAAGGAAGTGGTCAGGGGAAGCAGCAGATGGTACATCATAGGCAGAATAAGGATGTAATAACCAGAAGCAGAGACTGAACGAGATTTGTGCCCAGAGTAATCTGTATTTAAAACAGAAAGATTGCTCCTATGAGACTGATAAAGCGTGATGCTAAGTGATCAACACCGGCCCCAGTCATGTTCTCCACTCTACCAGTGTTAATAAGGGGGCTGAGCAGCACCTAAGAAAGGGGCTTCTCTAGGTCTTGTTTATATTTCACTGTAGTTCATGCTTCCTAATTCCTGGCACTGTTGAAGTCCAGGTCTTATATAGCTTCAGACATATATTGATGTTTTTAATTACCCAACATTTATTTATGCACAGCATCACAGTTCTTGCTTATAAAGCATATACCATATGCTATCATCAGGTTCTGAATTATAACTGTAATGTCATACTCCACCATCTGCTTGAACCTAACTGCCAGAAAATTCTTATGAAAACTGAAGTTACCAAACATTTGCAGAGTGTTACTAACACCTTAAAAATAATGGTATAAATCAACTATTATGCCAATTTTGTGGGGGGAGGCATTGAGGTAAAGAAGGATAATCAGGGCTCACTCTCTGCTGCTAGTCTGTCCTGTGCATCTTTTCACTGCTCCCTTGACCATCCTCTGCTGATGACCATGGGAGAAGAAAACACTGAGCTCCTCATTCACAATGGCTCCTACACATTCAAAGCTGGTTTTGTTGATGATGATGTCTTTGGAACTGTGTTCCCTATCCATCATGAGGGGCATCCCTGATACCAGGGCATTGTGGTGAGCATGAGCCAAAAGGACTCCTATGTGGCTGAAGAGGCCAGAGCAAGAGGTTTATCTTCACTCTGAAATACCTGTCAAGCACTTCCTTGTGAACAACTGGGTTGACATAGAGGAGATCTGGTACCATGCCTTCTATGAATTGCTCATGGTCCATGGGGAGCACCTAGTGCTTCTGACCAAGGACCTCTTGAACCCCAAGGATAACAGAAGATGAGGCAGATATTATTTGAATCTTTCAACATCCTAGCCATGTATGAGGTCATTTGAGTGGTGCTGTCTCTGTATGCCCCTTGGCGCACTACTGATATTGTTATGAACTCTGGTAATACTGTTTACATGTACGGTGTACTTCCACACACCATCTTGTATCTGGACCTAGCTGGTAGGTACCTGACAGTCTGCTTCATCAAGTTTCTGACTGAGTGGAGCTACAGCCTCTCACAGCACAGATGAGCCAGAGATTGGTGGCAAACATTAAAGAGAAGCAGGGCAATGGTTGCTGGGGGAGGAAGAAAAAAACACATCCTTTTTTCAGGATGTGTCTCCTTTTCCATGTTCCAGTAGGTGGCCTCACATTTATGCAAATATGGACAACATTAACTGGAACATTAACTTTATCAAAATATGAAAATATGTGCTGTTAAGAAGAGGAAATATTATGGAGGGATAATAGAGGAAAATTGTGGGCGGATAGGATATTATTTTGTTATATATATCATATATACATAGGTGAATATATATGAAATATATATGAAATTCTTAAGAATAAAGAAAATAATAATTTGGAAAAAATTCTGTCATGTTCTTTATGTCTTTGAACAAAATTTTAGATAAAATAAATTAAATGACCTGTCAGTAGCTCTGTTCATATATGACAAGGTTAATCTGTGTTCCATAAATTATTTGAAAATGTTTTGGGACAACGTCTTAATGAGGCTCATGGGAGCTCAGTGTCTACAGGCATCAGGAAAGCATCATACATGCTGAACATCATGGGAGAAGATGGTCTGGTTGTACACCATCTCCTTGCTCAGGTATGGCTCATTTTCCATGGTCCCTTCACGTTGGACTGACTGAATATAAGTTCAGAGATAAAATCTGTAGTAGGGAGTATAGCCATAACAATGGCAGAGAATTAAGCCAAGGGAAAAGACTGCTTCTAAGCCAATATTCCTTCTTAGATTGTATTGAGATGGGCTTCCACGTAATGGGTATAAGACATTGTTTATCAGCCCTTGGAGGCAGTGTGGGGACAGATAGCATGACAGGTAGACAGAAAAGGCTGGTCACCAAGATTCACACAGAGCACAGGAACACAAAAGACAAATTTGTGAAAAACAAGAGCAACTAATGTATACAAAAAGGATTCTGAAACTAACTCCCTATGGAAGATCAAAGCAAAGAAGCCATTTTCAAATAACTTAGAGCAATTGTCACTGAACCCCCAAACAATAGAAATGATTATATACATTGAAGCACAACATAAAAGAGCACTCCAAGTATAGACATAGTCTAAAAGACAATCAAACAGCTGTAAATTCTCAAATTATAAACTAAGATTATTTTGAAAAACTCAACTAAGACATGAAAAATCACAGATAGGAATGATTCAAGCGCAAGTTGCTGGATTGGATTATGGTATTGAGAAATAATCCTGGAGAGATGGCTCTTTGGTAAAGAGAATGTACTGTTCTTGCAGAGAACCTGAGCTTGGTTCCCAGATCACAGCCATCTCTAACTGTAGCTTAAGGGGAATCCGATACCCACTTCTGACCTTTTCTGACACTTCTTTGTGTGCCTATCCCCACACAGATAAACACACATAATTTAGCTAAAAAAGAAATAAAGTACCTGCAATATATGAATACATTTACACACCATATCCAAACAAAGTGTCATATCTGTTCAGACAGATTTACTTCATGAGCTATTTCTATTAATTGCCAAATTTCTGATGAGTTTATATGGTGATACCAAGTCCAAGATACTGGACAGAGAAAGAAGTCAATGACTAAGTTATGGGATGACATCATTTTGGAAAACACAGACTGTGTTCCCTACAATATAACTTAGAATGGATAAGGGACCAGGTACTTGAAAAGTTTGACATTGGTTGAGTTGATACTGTGAGAGAGCAGATTTACTTAATATTAACCATCCACATTCACCGGCGCCTGCAGTTCTCAAGGAAGAATTCCACTGCTGTGTGTATAGCCGTGTATCTTTGCCTTCGTATGTAAAATGATACTTTATGCTACAATTGCTTTTACTAGGAAAATCATTCTTGAGTTGACCCACAATTAGTTAACTAGAAAATATTTTCATTGTGATTTCTGTACTTATATGGATGAATTAAACCCTGCAATGGTAGTTCTGTACTGTGTTCTGGAAGTTTAGAGACATGTTTTTTTCTTCTCCATGTTCATGCCATCTGTAAATTAAGTCATGTGAGCCTCATGAGTATTCCCTTCTCTGGCAAAAATATCTGAATTTTCATGAAGCAACTGTCAGGAGAAAAGAGACATCACCTGTTCTCTGTAAACCTTTCTGAAAATGAATTAACTCCGTCTATGAGACCCCAGGCAAGATGTCACTGTCATGGCTCCATTCATCCTTTAAAGGCTGTGGTAACGGCAGCAGCGTACAAAGGTGGGGTGTTGCTTTCTGGAGGATATGGGTGTCACTGTTAATCTGATGATCTGCTCATATACGTGGTTTTTTTTTGTATACGTGTTTTATATTGCTGTTCTGAAGATCATAACAGCACAATCTTACATCCGCCACTGGAGAAGGTTTTTTGATGTTACCGCCCAGTGTATGATGTGGGAATTGGACGGGGCTTACATTTCAGCCTAGCCTTCTTATGCATCTATCTATCTTAGACGTTTTTAACCAGCAATGCAGGGCTTCTGTGACATTTATATACAAACTCAAAAGTTGAAACTGTGAATTCTAACTATTGTTGACACATATTTTTGCTTCAAAGAATGAAACTAGACTTTTATGTTAGTGTTATTTTAGCGTGTTTATTGTTAGCTCTCCTGTGATACTTTTGGGTTAATAACAAGTAACAAACAGTTACTAGATCATCCAACATGTGTCCTAGGTTAAACAAATAATTACCCACCTCTCATATGGTTTCTTTGTAGTAGGTAAGAAATTGAAAGTTTGGAGCGCAGACGATGCAGGGAGGGCAAAGTACCCATAGTTTAACTAGAGGAAGTCATCCTAAGCAGTTAATCTGAGATAAGTGAGGAGTGGCCTGTGTTAAATGTTTTCTAAATGTACTTAGGGAAACAGCCTAGCTTTGTTTTACTTGTGTGTGTGTGTGTGTGTGTGTGTGTCCACATGCACAGAGATGCAGGTATGTAAGCACACTTACATGGAGGCCAGAGGCCAACCTAAAGAGTTGATCCCCAGCCACTGTCATTTATTTGATTTTTTTTGAGACCCCCCTTCTCCTTGCCCCGAAGGTGGCCAAAGAGTCAAGAAATCTGTTTGCCTCTGCCTCCTCGTTGTTGGGATTTCAAGCGCTTGCTATGCCTAGCAATTTTCAGATGGGTTCTAGGTGTGAAATTCGGTCCTTAAGTCTGCTAGACAAGTACTTTACTGACTGAGCCATCCCTGAAGTATTGCTTCAGTTTCTCAACTTGGACCTTTGTGAGTTTGAAGCCAGCCTGGTCTACAAAAGCTAGGTTCAGGACATGCTCAATAGCTACAGAAAACTTGGCCTCAAAAATCCAAAAAGTTTAAAAAAAATCAAATTACATTAGAGGAATCTTGTGGGATTTCAATCTGTTTAGTCAATGGCTTTGGGGGCAGCAAGCCTTAAGGTGTTTTCTTATCTGCCCATGAGAGCTTAAAAATTGAGGGAACAGAGAATTCTCAACTGAAGAAGTTCAAATGGCCAAAAGACACTTAAGGT
>LOJH01018817.1:3378-21550 GCA_001685095.1 Ellobius talpinus | reverse complement strand
AACTCACAGAGATCTACCTGTCTCTGCCTCCTGAGTGCTGGAATTAAAGGCATGTGTAACCACCACCTGGTAGGAGGTTTTAACTTTAACATAGTAAAACAATATACAACAAAAACAGTTATCAAGTAAAAATTACAGTTATAATAACCAGCCCATTTGTATTTGACAAATTTAGAGAAAATATTCCACTATCTATCTTATCGTGTGAGTCTAAAGTTGTATATCTAATTTACTTTTTATCATAACTAAGGAAAACTATAAGTTTAATTATTTAGTCTTTAACTCCATCAAAGACCCCAGAAGGGTGTAATGTTACCTAATGACAGGAACATCTGACTGCCTGGACAGTCACTCAAAGTTCTTCTGTAGCATTAGGGCATCCATCTTTGGGCTTCAGGCCTTAGTATATCTAACAGACATTTCTGAGAAGCAGGGAATTTTGAAGGTATATCTTACCTTGTCTCAGCAAAGTTTGGCAGTTGCTTTCTTTTGCATTCTGCTGATCCAGTTTGGACAGCATACTATCAGCAATTGAGGCAAGGGCAGTTTCTTTGCCCTGTGGCTAGCTTTTGCCATAAAGAAAGCAAACTTGGTATGGCATTTCTTGGATGCCCATCATCTTCTTGGAAGTAAATTGGTACTTCCAGGAGCAGATGTATCTCACTGTCAAGAAAAGACTTATGGCCGGGTGGGTGGTGGCGTACGCCTTTAATCCCAGCAGTTGTGAGATAGAGGCAGGTGTATCTTTGTGAGTTCCAGGACAGCCAGGGCTTTACAGAGAAACTCTGTCTGAAAAAAAAGCCTTGTTATTAAAACATTTTAATGCCAAATTCTGTAGATCTTTGAAGTGTTTGAAGATTACTTGTCTATCTAAATATGCCTTGTATGACATAGAAAATATACCTAACATGACTATGTGTTTGATAATTATGAGTGACTATTAACCTGTATTTCTTTATTCTAAATAGCTTTCAAGGACTAAAACTTTATATTACATAATTAAACAAGCTACATAGGTATAATACCTTAAATAAAAATAGAAACATACATAAAGTGTAACAAAAACATTAAGTTTGTAAGAATAAACCAACATCCATACCAATATAAAATGTTTAAGACTAGTAGTTGTTTCTATCCTTTTGCCCTGTTATTTCTATATCATACCCCCCCTTTTTCCTTCAGAGGCAGATCCTTGAATCTAACTGCTTTGTTTAGCTTTTGTTTTTGACCATGACCAATAATAACATAACTAACCCCCCAAGATGACAAACATCCATAACCCATCTCTTGGGAATGTGTGCATTGTTTTTTCTAGACTACTTCCTGTTGTTTTCTGTAGTCTGGGAGCACTGGCATTTTGGGGAGAACCTTGAGAAAATCAGGATAATGGTTAAGTCTTAAATGGAGTAGTCTGTGAGGCTGGATCATCTCAGCCAGCAGCCTTGAAACTGACCTGGATGCAGAACTCTGAGGAGACTGTAACAGAGGTGTTCTGAGATGCTGGATCATCTGTGCCATTCATTTTTATTGGTATCTGGTCCCCTCACTTTGAAAATACATAAATTTTTAAAGGTAGCATACTTATCTGCATTAATATAATATAGACTACATTGTACACAAATCAGCCAAAGATGGTGTTTTTTGTTTCATGTTTGAGTATGTGAAATATACTTTATGTGTCTTCTAGTTTTTCTAGGTTTATTTCTTTGTCTGTAGCCAGGATCTTCAGGGTGTCAATCTTGATCAAACCTGATCATCTTTCACCTTGAACGGACCACAGCCTTTTGTTTTCTGTGGGAACAAAAGCATAACCTCTTCCCCAAAGCAACACATCTTTTGACTTCCATTTTGAAGTCAAGACACTTTTAAAATATATAGGTTGGTTTAATCTAGGAGCTTCCATAATCCAATGTCTCTTAGCTATTATTATAAACAAGCAGCAATGAAAAAATTCAAAGACAACACAATAACATACAGGATCTAGACTCACTCAGTATGCCATCTCTATGTGGCTTTAAAGAAAAGTATTATTTTAAAGACTATATTATTTTTAAAACTATTTACTTTTTTCTATGACTGTCTATACCTTTTTCTCTCCCAAGCCTATATTTTTAAACACACTGTAACCCATTTAGAGATTTTTTTCCATCTGAATCTGTCTTTACTGTGTATCTGTAATCTTTTCTATTTGCATGAGCAAATCTACCATGTGTCTTAGCTCATGGTGTGCTGGCCAGGCTTGTGCTTGCAGCTCAAGCCCACAGACAGCAGCCAGGAGACCCCCTCTCTGTACTACGGCCCATGTGAGAGATTGCAGGACTAGGAAACTGTTAGGCTCTGTTTTTGTGTGTTTGAAACCTTTTTAAAAAGATTTTTCAGATCTTATGTGGATATACATTGTCCCACATTGGGCTCCATTTGTAGACAGGATTTCTGTCCCGCCAGTCAGCCCTGTCCTGCCAGCTGGTTCTCAAAGTAACCACACAGAGACGTATTATTAATTATAAATGCTCAGCTAATAGCTTAGACTTATTACTAATTAGCCCTTACTTCTTAAATTAACCCATATTTCTTATCTACGCTCTACCATGTGGCAGCACCGTTTTTCCATCACTTGATGTTCGTTTCTGCTTCCTCTGCAAATGGCTGGAGCATATCTCTGCCCTCCTTCCTCCCAGCATCCTCTCAGTTACGCTCTCCTGCCTGACCTCTTCTTGCCTAGTTGTTGGCTAGTCAGCTCTTTACTACTAATAATAGAAATGCATGTTCACAGTGCATGAAAGGATTATTCCACAGCAAGAACCCAGGCCTAAAAGCTGTCCTCTGACCTCCTGTGCAAGTATGGTACATGTGCCAACTCAACAGCATATACACACAACTGTCATAAAATAACTCATCATGGCAGCACATACCTGTAATCAATCCCAGCATTGTGATACTGTGGCAAAAGAACCCCAAGTTCTAGTTGGCCAGCCTGGGCTACATAGCAAAAGACTTAACAACAGAAGCTTATAGTTGATGTGGATGTGGAGCATTTAATGTTTGTGTGAACAACCAGACAGCCTGTTCCTCCGCTCCAAATTAGGAAGTGTATACACCCAGACTTTTTTCTAATACAGAACTAATATGATTTCATTATTCACATTTAAGGTGTGTGTCTCAAATTTAAAAAGTAAAATGCCAGGTGGTGGTGGTGCATACCTTTAATCCTAGCCCTCAGGAGGCAGATCCCTGTGAGTTTGAGACCAGCCTGGTCTACACAGTGAGTTCCAGGATATTCAGGGCTTCACAGAGAAACCCTGTACCCCCAAAAACAAAAACAACAGAAAGTAAAATGGGGGTGGGAGCACAGCTCAGTGGTAGCCATGTCTGGCTTGCATTAGATCCCAGGTTCCATCCCATGGACCACAAGAAATACGAGGGCACCCCTGCCTGTCTAGTCTTACTTGGAGCATCTCTGAGGTGGACACCCCTGCCCATCCCAATCTTAAATGGGTCTTCTCTGAGGTGAGCCCTCTGCATCACCACCCACATGATCCAAACTAGTGGAAGACATGTGCAGAGGGGCTCTTGATCCTGTGTGGCAGGCTTTTTGCAAGTTGGGTTTTTTGCAATATTTTGCTTTACCAAAAAACTAAAAGAACATAATTGTCGGCCATTGGCCATAAAGAACAATTTTTAATGATGCCTTAATAAGTTCAAAGAATCAAATGACATTTCCCAACTGAGCACCTTCCACAGTACCTGTGTCTGTAAATAAATGGAAAACAGAGTAGACCTGATTCTAATCTGTCTAATTATACAGTAAGAATATATGTTTATTCTCTTGTAATTGAACTAATTGAGAAAAATTTATACTTATCTTTAGATTCGTTTCCAAACTTTATTTTTCTATATTAGATAACTGTTTATCGTTCTATATAATTGACGCTAAGGATAACTTCAACCAGGAAGAAAAGAACATGTACAGCCTTGTGACTATTAGCAGTGAAAACAAGATTACATTTCAATTTCCAGGAACATTTTTTTGGCCTATGAGGTGATCAGCAAAAGGCTCCTGAGCATGGAAGAGCATTTGATTAGGATAGCATTCGTGGGTCCAAGTGGGATTGGAAACAGGCTCAAGGTAGAGAGGAATGGAGTTAAGATCCCAGCTGTAGGGCTGGAGAGATGGCTTAGAGGTTAAGACCATTGGCTCTTCTTCTAGAGGTCATGAGTTCAATTCCCAGCAACCACATGATGGCTCACAACCATCTATCATGAGTTTTTAGATTCTATTGGTGACCTTAAGGAATGGGGAAAAACTCATTTCTGTCTCAGTGTTCACTCTAGAAATTATATTTTTGTTGTAAGTATTTTTTTAAGACAATCTCACTGCATCCCAGATTGGCCTCAAGCTTGTGACAATCCTGCCTCAGTGCCCCAAGTGCTAGGATTATAGTGATGACCCAGTTTACATATATATTTATTCAAAAAGGTGCAAAGAGACTGTTTCAAAATTTTGTTTTAGGGAGTAGTAAATAAGCTACTTTCAGGACTTTATGCAGGTTAGTGAAGTTGTGTATCTGGGGGGCGTACAATGATTTGAGACGGGCTGAAGGCCGGGGAAAGGCACAACTCGAGGGCCTCCAGAATGAAGACAGAAACAGCAGTAAGGAAAGAGAGCGGGCATAGGCTAAAGGAGGGAGGAGAGATTGGAGACGTGGGGACAGAGATAATCTGTTCTTATTGCTCTAACAAACTACCCCAAATTTGCTAATTTATACAGAAAACAGTTCTGTTGTAGACATTGTGGTGTGTCGCTGTAATGTCAGTACCAAGGAGGTAGAGGTTGGGAAAAGATCTCAAGGTCATCCTTGGCTGCAAGCTAATTTGAGGTCCTCCTGGGCTCTCGACCAGCCTGAGTTGAAAAGTGAGACCCTGACACTGGAAAAGAAAGCACGTGTGTTTAGCTTACAGTTTGACTGCTGAGCGCTTGTCGCCAGCACCTCGTTACTCTTAGAAGTCCTCTGGCTCCATCATAGCACAGCAGATGGCATCCTGTGGATGAGAGGAGAGAAACCCGTGACTTTCATAGCCATCGCTGCTTCACCAGAGCAGTGCCCCCAATCTGCCCATCCTTTAAGCACCTCCAATACTAGTTCATAGGATTGCATGTGAGCCACAGAACAGTGGTTCTCAAGGGCAAACCTCTACAAAAATATTTATGATTCATAACAGCAGAAAATTACAGTTATGAAGTAGCAACAAAAATAATTTTATGGTTGGGGGTCATCATAACATGAGGAACTATGTTAGAAAGTCACAGCATTGGGAAGGTTGGGAACCACTCCTTTAGAAGATACTTAAGATACCCAGACCACCAGCACTGGAAGTTTGGGAGGCTGGGGCAGGAAAATCATAAATTTAAGACCTGAAAGGACTGGAGTAAGTTCAAAGACTGTGTGGAAAATTTAGCATGAGCCTCTCTAAAAAGTGAAAAAGAGGAGCTAGAGAGACAGCTCAGAGCACTTAAGAGTACATGCAGCCAAGGATGACCCAATTCTTGATCCTCCTGCCTCCACCTCCAAGAGGTGGAGATAAACTTATCTCTTTAAAAAATTAAAAATAGGTAGTACTCACTACACAAAATCACTCTGAAGGACCAATAGGTAAAGGAAATCATATATAAACCTCCCTAGCCAAGAAATGTAATCAGCCAAGCAGGTTGGTGCACTCCAGTATTAGTACCTGTAATCATAGCATTTCGGAGGCGGAGGCAGGCAGATTTCTGAGTTCCAGGCCAGCCTGGTTTACACAGTGATTTCCAGGCCAGCCAGGGCTGCATGGTGAGACCTTCTTTCAAAAACCAAGACAACAACAAAAAAGAAATAGAATCAAAGTTTTGCCACTTTTTGCATTTGAAGAAAATGATCATATGCAAATGTTGCTGTCAGGGATGTGGGGAAAGGGTTCTCTTCCAAAGCCTAGTGGAAAGATGAGCTGCCATTGCAGTCTTCAGATTCTGTGGCCCCGTTGATGAGCGTATCATAGAAATGAAAGCACTGTTTTGTAATTGGGAATATAAACATGTTTGTTGTGGTATTGTATACTGTAGCAAAAGACAAGGACAGAAAGTATTTTTCCATTAGGGAAGAACTTGCTAAATTACATATGAGCCACAAGATGGGATATATGGTTCATTTAAAAGACTGGTTAGCACTGTGGAAAATTGGCTTGAAGGGATGTCTACAAGATAGTTGATCACAGAGGAGAGAAAGAGGCTGTTTTATTTGAACTTTTAACAGTGACCCAAGAATAAAATTAAGGTATGTATGCTGATGTGAATGTAACTATATAAGCATGGAGTCAATCATACCTAATAACAGGCGTCATCTACATGGTCCTAACGGTGCATTGAGAGGAGAAAGCAAATTAATAGGAGAAAAAAAGACTGCAGTGAAAAGCAAAAATGTGTATTGTGCTCCCATTTGTGTAGAATGATGCTATATCTATAAAGCCCATCTGAAATTAATATAGATCTGTGCAAGAAAGTGCAAATATCACAGCCATGTATCTAGTGGTGTTCTGTCTGATTAAAAACAGACAGAACCCAGGACCCCCCACAGTCATACCTGTGCTGGTAAATGAGGAGGGCCTGGGAGTCTGCCAGGACCCGGTCAGATTAAGAAGTGAGGAGACAGCCCACCTTTTTATGGTCTTTGGTGCGTAGATGAACCAGCAAGAGAGAAACTGGGTTTTGGTTGCCTGACTTGAAAAGTGAAATAATTTTTTAAACAACTTTGGATTTCTAGGGAATAAAGTTTTTATTATTATAACTTGACTCCAATTTGTGATAGCATTCTAGACTACAAAGTGTCCAGAAAATTCTTTCTGCTCACCATGAACTCTATTGTATTTTTTAGGGTCTCTATTAAAAAGACCTGTTGGAATGTAATGCTAGGACTGTAGAAACCTGGGGAGGTGGCATGACTGCTCTGTGTGTCCTCACCTTCCCTCAGCACATGATGGCATCGTGATTAAGATCGAGGTGCAGACCAATGATGAGGGCTCAGAAGGACTGGAGACACCAGAGCCGCTGATGGGACAAGTGGAGGAACACGGTTTTCAGGACTCAGAGCTGGGTGACCCCTGTGGAGAGCAGCCAGACCTGGACATGCAGGAACAAGAGAACACGCTGGAGGAGTCCACTGAAGGCTCCAGCGAGTTCAGCGAGCTCAAGCAGATGCTGGCGCAGCAGAGAAACTGCACGGGTAAGTTCTGCGTTGTGCGGGCTGCAGAGGGCTTGTCTCCTGTGAAACGGTCCTAATAAATTCAGGATTATTAGAATCTCCCAGCCTGGGAGAGAAGTTGGTCTGCCCAAGATTGGCACAAACAAGAACTCAGAGACAGATAAGGTCAGAGCAAGGTCCAAGGTCACACAGGCAGTGGCAGAGCTCGAACTTCCTTCTCATTTATATTTATCTCATGCTGTTGTGACTTTGGAGTTTGGTAGTTTTGTTTTGCTTTATTTGCATAGTGTTGTCTGTTTTTGAGACAAGGTCTCACTAAGTAGCCTAGGCTAGCCTTCTAGTGCTGGGAATGAAAGTTTGTGCCAACACACCCTGCAAGAAAAGCATGTTTTAAAAACAACATGGGCAGTCTTTGTGAGCCTATACAAGGGTCTGCTGACTCTGCCTACCATTCTGAGTCCTAACCTAGAAAGGGTTAACTCTCCTCTTTTCTTTCCCCGACCATCCTCCCCCACCCCAGCTCCCCAATGCTGGCCACAATCTGAGTGTGCTTTCTCTTTAGTCTTTCTCTGGAGTGCCTCTCTGACCTCCATGCCAGCCCAACTCAAACAGCTTAGCTTTTCCCTTCATTTCTCCATTCTCCTCCTTTGAGCAGCTGCTGAGATTTATAACTTGCCTGCCCTGGGGTTTTCCTTTTAAACTCTTAAAGAGAGATTCCTGTCCTTCTCTGCTTGGCTCTGGCCACGGTGCTTGTAACTACATAATCCCAGTGTCCTCATTCTGCTCCCCATGAGTATAGTATTGTACCAGTGGGCATTCAGTGCTGATCCTGGAATATCCTTCATGACAGCTTTTTTTGGTGCTCCAGTTTTCACTGGTTGGCTGTTTGTTTTTTGTTTGTTTGTTTTTGAGACTGGGGGCTTCCATTTGTAGCTTAGATTGGCCTTATTCTTGATCCCTCCTACCTCAGCCTTCCAGATGCTGAGAGTGCAAGCACTCACCTGGCTGTAATCTGCATCTTTTCAATTAATGAAAATCTCATGGCATCCTTGGTCAAGTGATTAGCATCTAACTTATTAGATTTAAATAAGCGCCCCGAGGCCAGGTACGGAGGCTCACTCAGCACACCATGCTGCCTATTGAGCTTTAGGGCAGTGGTTCTCCCTCTTCCTGCCGCTGTGACCTTTAACACAGTCCCTCACGTTGTCGTGGCCCCAACCATAAAATTATTTTCGGCCCTACTTCATAACTGTAATTTTTCTACTGTTATGAATAATCTATATCTGTGTCGTTTGACCCCCAAAGGGTCATGCAGTGCTCAGGTACAAAGGACAGGTGTAAAATTCTCTAGAAAGATTTTGTTAGAATTTAAAAACTGGACTGGAGACATAGGTCAGTGGTTAAGAGGTCAGTTCCCAGCACTCATGTTGGGCAGCTCAAAATTGCCTGCAACTCCAGCTCCAGTGGGATCCCATACCCACACACAGATACACAATTAAAAGATACTAAAACAGCTGAGTAATATTATACAGACTGAGTGGGTTATAGTTAGGAAATTGTGTGTGTGTTATGTAATAACAGCTAAAAATTAGGCCATGAATTTGAAAAGAGCAAGGAGGAATAAATGGGAGGGTTTGGAGGGAGGAAAGGAAGGGAAGAAATGTTATTTTCACAAAAGAAATCTGAGCAAGGTAGCACGCACCTTTAATCCTTAAGAGGCAGAGACGGGTGAACTCGAGTTCAAGGTCAGCCAGGGCTACATAGAGAGACCCTGTCTCAAAAGTGAAACAATTAACTTGGTTAGGAAATGCCAAATGACTGACTATAAAACACCTGGAGAAATTTGAATGAGTCAGATGTTGCGTAGATTCTCAAGGACCCCTGTAGAACTTGGCTTTATTCAGGTCCTATTGGGACAAGCCAGACTTGGAGGTACAAGGAATCCACCAGGTGGGCACTGCAGGGCACTGCACTCTGGATCCTGAAGGAAACCTCGAGGCCACTGTGAGACCTGCATCTGTAGTTCCTGGGTTGCCAGAAAACCAGAGCCCGAGTCCCAGCAGAGAAGAGCTCAGCTGTGTTGAATGTCACTCACAGGTCAGGATCACACAGCAAGGCAGAGAGACTAAGAAGGAGGGAGGAATTAATGGAGGTGGGTGAATGAAGGCATGACGAGGAAAAAAACAGGTGGGCTCGGGGAGGAAGAACTGTCCGAAAAGAAGGGTGTTGAGTCTGCAATGCCCTTTGAGACCACTGCAGATGCTAGGCCCCAGGCACACCGAAAGGAGAAGTGGAACTTTGCTGTCCCACAGACTGGAGTCCATGTGCACAAGCTCAGGCACAGTGCGATGATTCTCAGGGCTGGGTTCTTTCCCACTGGGGCGTGGTCCTCCAGCTGCTTCATATTATGAGTGCCAGGGCACCAAGTAGCGTCTCCCCTTCTTCCTCCCCAAGAGCCCTGTTAAGTTCTGGGTTTCACAACTGGTCGTCCAAAGGTAGGAATCATGGGACAGGGAACTAGATTTTCCCAAAAGGAGGAATTTGGATAAATATATTTATGTATCAAGTTGTGTGTGTGTGTGTGTAGCACAATGTTTGTTGGTGTGAATGAGGATTAAGCCTTGTGCTTATCCAGGATCAGGGTCCTAGATAATGGCTAAACTCTTTTTTTCTAACCTTGGAGCAGAGGGGATCGTGATAAAGACTGAGGAGCAGGAAGAGGATGAGGAAGAAGAGGAGGAGGACGAGCTGCCACAGCACTTGCAATCCCTTGGGCAGCTATCCGGGAGGTACGAGGCCAGTATGTACCAGACACCCCTTCCTGGGGAGATGTCCCCCGAGGGCGAGGAGAGCCCTCCACCCCTGCAGTTGGGCAACCCAGCAGTGAAGAGGCTGGCGCCCAGCCTTCATGGGCATTCACATGGGCATGGTGAGCGGCACCTGGGTGAGAACCGTGGATCCTCCAGCCAGCAGCAGCGGAATCGACGAGGCGAGCGGCCCTTCACTTGTATGGAGTGCGGCAAGAGCTTTCGGCTCAAAATTAACCTTATCATCCACCAGCGCAACCACATCAAGGAGGGGCCCTATGAGTGTGCCGAGTGTGAGATCAGCTTCCGCCACAAGCAGCAACTCACACTTCACCAGCGCATCCACCGGGTGCGCAGCGGCTACGCCTCCCCGGAGCGCGGGTCAGCCTTCAATCCCAAGCACTCGCTCAAGCCGCGCCCCAAGTCGCCCAGCTCAGGCAGTGGTGGTGGCCCCAAGCCCTACAAGTGTCCCGAGTGTGACAGCAGCTTCAGCCACAAGTCAAGTCTGACCAAGCACCAGATCACACATACGGGAGAGAGGCCCTACACATGCCCGGAATGCAAGAAGAGCTTCCGCTTGCACATCAGCCTGGTGATCCACCAGCGTGTGCATGCTGGCAAGCACGAGGTCTCCTTCATTTGCAGCCTGTGCGGCAAGAGCTTCAGCCGCCCATCGCACCTGCTGCGCCACCAGCGGACTCACACCGGCGAAAGGCCCTTCAAGTGCCCGGAGTGCGAGAAGAGCTTCAGCGAAAAATCTAAGCTCACCAACCACTGCCGCGTGCACTCGCGCGAACGGCCGCATGCATGCCCCGAATGCGGCAAGAGCTTCATCCGCAAGCACCACCTGCTGGAACACCGGCGCATCCACACGGGTGAGCGGCCCTACCACTGCGCCGAGTGTGGCAAGCGCTTCACGCAGAAACACCACCTGCTGGAGCACCAGCGAGCGCACACTGGCGAGCGGCCTTACCCCTGCACACACTGCGCCAAGTGCTTCCGCTACAAACAGTCGCTCAAGTACCACCTGCGGACCCACACGGGCGAGTGAGCATGCGCCCCGCCCCTGCCCCGGCCAGATGAGCAGCTAGGTGCAAGGGTCTAAGGCCCCTGGGACCGGTGCCTTAGTTGCCCCCAGGCTGAGCTCAGTGGGCGGGAGCGGGGCGCCCCAAGCCCTTCTGCTGTGAACCCTTCTCCCCTCCTGTCCCTTCTCCCCAGGACGGGTAGTGAAACCAGGTCGCTTGTTGCCTGCTTCCCCCAGGGTCCCAGGGGGGGAGCGCTTGGGCCTGGGGAACCCCTTCAGGCTGTTAATTTCCTTGACAATAAAATGGATGAAAACAATCTGCACGGGGGCAGTGATTTGGCTGCCAGCCACTCACAGGCGGCGATGCAGGGCCATTTAGTCGGGGATAGAACTTTCTAATTACCTTTTGGATACTGTGGTTCTATTTGATAATAATAGAGTAATTTTTAAAAGACGAGCGTTTCCTGTTTGCTGTTCTTGTTTGGTTTGTAAGGGGGAGGGGCTGGAGTGGCCCGAGGGCCGTGTACCTAGCTAGTTTCACCTAACACAATGGTTGTCTCATTGTTCATGGGGGAAGGAGAAGCAGGTACCACTGACTGACTATAAAGTCAAGAGGAGAGACAGTGCTGACCAACTTGAAGGCCTGAAGACTGGGGAAGGTGAGCAGTCACAACTAGCTCCATCAGGGCGTTGTTTTTAATTATGTGGGGGTGGGACTTGTGTGTGTACGCATGCATGAGTGCACAGAGGGATCAGGGGTAACAGAGCTTATGTAGTCCAAAGTCACACGAAAGAAAATGACAGTCAGGATTTTTGTCTGTTTACTTTTTGGGTTTTAGTGTTCTGAAGCAGGCTCTTGCACCCACCCAGGCTGGTCTGGACTCACTGTGTAGCCCAGGCTGCTCTGGACTCACTGTGTAGCCCAGGCTGGTCTGGACTCAATGTGTAGCCCAGGTTGGTCTGGACTCAACGTGTAGCCCAGGCTTATCTCAAGCTCGTGGCATTTTCTTTTAAGACAGGGTGTCACTATATACCTCTGGCTGTCTGGAACTTACTATGTAGATCAGAGTGTCCTGGAACTGATAGAGATCTCCTTGCCTCTGCCTCCAAAGTGCTGGGATTAAAGACCTGAACCACCTATATCTGGTTACAGCTCAGATTTGAACTTGAGTCTTCAACCCAAAAAGCCATGTTTGATCCTAAAGTTCTTTCCCTGAGATCTGGAGGTTGTTGGAAAGAGAAAAGCCAGTCTGTTATCTATTCTATTTATATTATACCAGATTTTTTTCATTGAAATTAAGATTGAGGGAAAGGAAATCTATTAAGGGAATAATAGACTGTGTTTGTCAAAATGATGAGTGTCCTAAGGATGGAAATGAATTTTAGTGGGAGAGAAAACTCTAGAGCAAGACAGCATTTCCTAGTAGGAGCCATTAAGTGGGCAACTGATGAGTTTTCTCGGCCATCTGAGAGCTTCTTGTCTGGGGCAAGAAGAAGCAGATGAAGTAAGGTGTGGGCCTGGTACCATTAAGGTACTTGGTTGTGTGGCCTCCAGAATTACGTACGGGGCTCTGTGAGGAAACAAAACATAAGTCCTGGACTGGGGCAGCTTTGGGCTTCATTCTCTGAACTGCACCTTTGGGGTCTGGAGAAGCCTGGGCTTCAGGGAGAACTTTTTCTCACTTATCACTGGCAAAACAACAAACAAACAAAAACAAAAGGGCCACATCTTTGATTTTCCACCTCTATCCTTCCCCAGAGCAGTTCCAACAGCCAGGTGCCGGGGAGACCTTTCCTGAGGCATGTGTGTCAGGTCTTCAGATTAAGGGATCAGGGACTGAGGCCCTGTAGGCCCTTCCGTTGCCAGGGCAATGCTGAGTCAGGCCCAGGCCTCTGCATCAGCCTTCTGGGAAGTGATTTGGCTGCAGCATTGTCTTACTTCTGGTAGTGGGAACCTTTAAATTAAAATTTCTTCAGAGTTGATTTTGAATTGATCACTTCTAGTTGGGTTCCTTGAAATGTGTTTTTGAAGTAAACACACAATTTAATTTTTTTCTATTTCTGACAAAGGATAGCCGCGGACTCAAAGAATTAAAGAAGTAAAAGGAAAGAAGAAAGAAAAGGAATTCATCCTAATAATACTAATAGTGGCTTTACATAAAAACTGGTCTGAAATCATCTCTCAGTTTATTAAGAATAATGGCAATAAGCTATGTTTAATTTACTCTTACCATATTCTAGGCATTGTACAAGACAAACGCTTCTGTCTCATTCTGTGACAAGCTATGAAATTGCTGTCCCTGTCCCTTCTAACAGATGACTGTCAGACATCAGCCCACACCTGCTTGGCCAGAATTTAACCTAAGCTTGGCCCCAAAGCATTTGCTGTCATGCCTCCTAGGTTCTATCCAGATGATCCTTCAGAAAAAGAGGCAAAGCCTTCAGCTCTGACTCATGGACCCGGCTGAAGGCAGACATCTTCCAACCCTGCCATTCCTTAACCAAGATCTAGTAGATGTTGCCCACTTAGTGGAATGGGACTCGGAGAAGGCTGTCAGTTTGCGTGTTTGTCAAAATGATGGCTGTCGTGACACGAGCTACTTTGTGTCCTGAGGTTAGCAAGAGGCTACCACCTCCTGAGGTTCTATCTGAGGCTGGGACCTAAGAAACCCATTGTGCAATGATCAGAGCAGCAGTTGGGGAAAGAGATTCTTTTGTTTGGTTTTGTTTTTCGAGACAGGGCTTCTCTGTGTAACTCTTACTGTCCTGGAACTCCTCTGTAGATCAGGCTGGCCTCAAACTCACAGAGATCTGTTGTAGAATATTTGTTTACACTGTAAAGATGTGTCTCTGCCTAAGATGTCTTCTGATTAGTTTAATAAAGAACTACATGGTCAACAGCTAGACAGAAAAACAGAGGTGGAACTTTCAGATAGAGGAAAAATTGAGAGGAGGGATCTAGGTGAAATTTTGCCAACAGACTCAAACAAGTCAGATGTGCCTTACTAAGAAGAGTAACCGAGCCACATGACAAAATGTAGATTTAAAAATCATGAGTTTAATTAAGTTATAAAGACTAGTTGGGGAAAAAAAAAGCCTAAACTACGGCCAAGCTCTCATAAGAAGTCTCTGGGTCATTATTTGAAGGCTGGTGATCCAAAGATAATCCAACAAGAAAACTACATGAAAACTTGCTACAGAGATCTGCCTGCCTCCTGAGTGCTGGGATTAAAGGTGTGTGCCAGCAATGCCTGGCAGGAAAAGAGATTCTTAGAAGAAAAAGGCACTATTAAAGTAACGTACCCTGCCTCTATGCAGCAGGATCAGAGCTACCATCTCTCCCGACATGAATGAGAACAAATGCTAAACTAACCCAAGCCTACTTTGGGACGTGTGATGTTCTTGACTCAACCTCCAGTGTAGCTGGGATTACAGATGCCACCAGGCCTGGCTCAGAATCTTTTTGTTTGTTTGTTTTGTTTTCCAAGATAGGGTTTCTTTGTGTAGCCATGGTTGTCCTGAAACTCACTCTATAGACTAGACTGGCCTCAAACTCAGAGATCCATCTGTGTCTGCCTCCCCAGTTCTGGGATTTAAAGGTGTGCACCACAGGCTTAAGCAAGTGCTCTTATCATTCTACCACCATCTAAGATAAAAAATTTTGTGTGGGGGCTGGAGAGATGGCTCAAGAGTTAAGAGCACTAGCTGGTCTTCCAGAGGACCAGGGTTTGATTCCCAGTGCCCACATGGCAGCTCACAACTGTTAGTAACTCCAGTCCCAGGGGATTTGCTGCCTTCTTCTGGACTCTCAGGACACCAGGAACACGTGACACACACACATACATTGCTGGCAGAATGCCCATACACATAAATAAAAAGTTGTGTGTATATTTACCTACTTGGGCATAGTTAACGATGAAAATTGCATTAATTTTGTACAAAAGCAGAAGTACATTGGTTCTCACAATTTTACCTCCCAATAATTTAATGCTAATTAATGTAAAACTAAAACGATTACTCATTTTTGTTTTTAATCCTGTGATTGCTTAACTTGAATTAACCAGTGCCTTATTCAACCAAAAGTTTATGATATATCTTCAAGTAAATTTGGGGGAGAAAAATGTTAAAGGTTTCAGAATGCTGGGGGAGGGGAGCTTCAGCAATGTGTTGGTGCATACCTTTCGTCCCAGCACTAGGGAGACAGGCGCAGACAGACAGACCGCTGTAAGTGCCACATCAGCCACTGCCATGTGCTGAGACCCTGTGTCAAAAAGCAAAACAAATAATATGATAATAATTACCAAAACAAACAAAAAAGTCAAAATCTAGACTGATCAAATATACTGAGATGATCTCTGTATATTTGATTCAAACAGTAGACATATTGAAAGAAATAGAGAATGTTTTTCTTGCCAGCTGCCTGGAGTCATGGAACAAACATTAACTTCACCCAAACAGATGCGGGTGTTCATTTTATGGAAAAAATTAACTCGCCTTAGCACATAATCACAGAATTTGAAATTTTTACTTAAAACATTTTCCTCCTCAAATGAAAATAGTAGGTTCTTTCTTTCTTTCTGGCTTTAAAAACAAAAATCTGAATTTTTTTCTTTAGTTTTTCAAGACAGGGTTTCTCTGTGTAACAGCCCTGACTGTCTTGAAGCTTGCTCTGTAGACCAGGCTGGCATTGAACTCACAGAGATCCACCCACCTCTGCCTCCCGAGTGCTGGGATTAAAAGCCTGCACACCACTGCCTAGTGAATTTCTGAATTCTAAGCATCAAAAAATCTTATGTGAACAAATGACTTATTTTTCTGCTAATCAATTTCTCTCCTAAATGTGACCAAAGAAATGTGTGTTAGGTGTCATCTGGCATGAGAACTTGTAACCGTTTCCACACCTGTGGTGTTAACATGAAGTGTGTCACTAGGAAGGGCCTACTGCCCTTCTCTCTCTTTTAAAGGCAGAGTCTCTTGGAGCTGGGGTGGCAGAGAGGGCACTATATGCAGAAGGATGACCATCTGCCTCATCTCTCCAGTGCTGAAAGAACCAGCTTCAAGACACATAGCTTCATCGACTGTATGAAGAGCTGCCAGACCCGCAGTTCTAACTTTCTGCACCGTGTCTGCATTCTCAAACTTTTGTTTCAGCCTCTGAATCCCCTGTTTATGTCTAACCATGTCCATGGCAAGGCATTCTCCTGCTGGCCACTGCTGTGGCTTCTGTGAGGGGACCACCAAGGTGCAAGCTTTCTTTAAGTCCAAGGTTCTGGCCAAGTCCCTATGACTCTTCCTAACAGGTCCAAGTCTCAAACCAAGCTCTTTGTGTTTAATTTATTCAGTGACACTTGCCATAGTGACCTCAGTCTTGGATAGAGCAAAGTTTCTTAACTTTAATTTTCTTTTGTGTTTCGTATGCTTGGCAGAAATTCCTATCGGAAAATGGTAAGTCTCTATGACCTCACCAGGAAAATCTCAGAAGCCAAAACTACCAGGAATTCCTGGAAGGCTTTGGAAATGACGGCACAGATGTCCTTAAAGGCTACATTATAATGGCAGCACATGCTTCTGCCTCTGCCAGGGAAGATTCGTGGACCTCACCTCACAGCTTGTGAGCATCCCAGAGAGGCTGTGCTGTCCTAGGGTTAGGGACTTCCTTGGGTCACTCAGTGGCCATCATGTGTTTTGATTTTCCCCATGAATAGGGATAGCTTTTATTTTTATTATTTATTTATTTATTCATTTTTGTGCTTGCTCTGGAGTCTTAACACCTGGGCAATATATAAGGATCTAGTGGATAAATATGCTACAGGTCAACAATTATTTAAAAACTCTGCCTTGGTAGAATTTTGTTGTTTTCTAGACAGGGTGTCACTAGGCCACTCTGGCTGCTCTGGAGCTTACTAGGTTGGCCTCAAACTCCCCTGACTCTGTCTCTCAAGTGCTGGGATTCATCATCACCATCCTACCATCCAATACTACCCTTCCAGTCAGAAATACTCCTCCTCCTCCTCCTCCTCCTCTTCCTCCTCTTTTTTGTGTGTGTGGGGTTCGTGACAGGGTTTTTCTGCAGCTTTGGAGCCTGTCCTGGAACTCACTCTGTAGACCAGGCTGGCCTCGAACTCAGAGACCGCCTGACTCTCCCTCATGAGTACTGGGATTAAAGGAGTATGCCAGAAATACTTTTCTTAATTATAGGCAATCCCAAAACAGAGCCATGTGTGGTGGCATAGCAATCCCAGTGCTCAGTAGGCTGAGACTAGCCTGTGCTATATAGCAGATTGGAGGCCAACCAAAATTCTGTCTCAGACAAAAAAACAAAAAAAAAATAAAACCTTTAAATGATATTCTGTTTTAGTATGCAGTCGTTCTAGCATTCTCTCTCATATTTAGCCCACCTACTAGGTGGAAAGAGTCGTCCGGGTCAGATCACTGCCAAAGCCTCCAAATGGATACCCGCTGTGCAAGAGAAGGAAGGTCACCCAGAAGCCTGATAAGGAGTCCAAGGGCAGGCAGACTGCAAAGTCAGACCCGGGGAAGATGGTGTGGTTGGCCACCTCTACGTCCCAAGGACCACATTTTTGACTGAGCACAAACTTTTGGAGACCAAAATAAACCATATTCTGAGGCTCTTGTTTTAGATGCTTGACTTGGCTCTCTGCCCACTCTCTAAGGCACACACAGAAGCTCTGACCCTGGGAAATATCACCCAACCCCTTCCAGATCCCCTCAAACCCTCCGGATTCCCAAAGAACCCACCCCACCCCCAGGGTGGCCTTGATCTCCTTAGCGGCCTCAGAGCCCATCATTTCTGCCTCAGAGACTTTATAGCAAACTTGCAAACCCTGAACACTCGTGAAAACCAGCCGTGCGTGCTTCACAGATTTTGTGAGTGTGGCAGAGATAACAGAGCCAAGGCTCCAAAACCCATCGTATTTTCTAATCCCCAAAAGGTAGCTTATAGGTTTCTATATTTATATTTTCAATAAATGTAAATAAATATTCTGTTTATACATTTAAACTAATTTTAATGTTGTGGATTCCAAACATCCTCCTGCCCAGCAACTTCTCCCCAGGCCGGGCCCACTGCAGGCGCCTGCAAGCCACGC
>LOJH01018816.1:1242-22793 GCA_001685095.1 Ellobius talpinus | reverse complement strand
ATTAACCAATGAAAGTAACACATAGACAGATGACCCTCCTCCATCAGGATAGGATTACATTTAAAACAATGCCCCAATACCATTTTTTTCTGTATCTATCATTGAACCAATACTTGTAAGGATAGCACCTAACAATACCAGTGCTATGCAGCCATCACACTCTTTGTAGATCAGGTTACATAGGACACATCCTTTCTTTGCAGACATTCTGAAGTACCCAGATGAGGTTTAGCTTTTTCAAATTTAAGTCAATGTTGATTTCGACCTCATTAAATAGCAGAAACCCAGGAGTTTCTTGTTCTGGATTCAAATCATCCTAACTACAAAGCCTGGAAACACCAGATACATAATATCTTTTAGATGTAATGACTTGTCCAGTTAACTTAGAGGAGTGGGGGTCAGGGGTTGGTCACATGTGAGGGCACACTAACACTGTTACTCAGAAGGCTCAGTTGGTGGTAACATAAATCCCTTTCCTATGCGGTTAAGATCTGCTAATGGCTTTCAGAGGAGCTGCGAGCTTTAACCCTTCGACCTTGAGCAGTTAATTTATTGGGCCACTGTTGAGTGCTTACCACATGCAGGTGCTTGTCCTAGTACTGGGTAGAGGCTGGAAAGCTCTGTGAGCAAGCACATGAAACGGCAGGGAACTCATAGTATCGCCGTGCTTCTCTTCTGGCCTGCCCCATAGCTTGTTCCTGATAAACACTTCTCCCTCCCCTAAAAACAAAGTCATTTGATAAATAATTCTAATATCTGTTCTCTTCCTTGTTCTAAATAATTGGGACAGAAAATAAGGTGAAAACAGAACTCCTGTTTCATAAGCTATATAGAGATCAAAGAATGTTTGTTTCAACATATTCTTAACTAGAACAAGAAATCTGAAGAGCGGGAGTCATTCTAGTGAATATCAAGGTAGAGAATATTTTAGGCAAATGGATATTTTAAAATACTCTTTGTTTTGTATAGAAAAAGAACCCAAAAGTAAGCAAGTAGTTGGAAGTGAGGTGTATAAGTAGAAAATAATAGATGATTTTCAAACTCATTTTAAACAGCTAAATAGCTGTTTTGAAACCTTTATTCTTAAAAATTTTCAATAACTGAAATATAGTAGAAGACTACTTTAAAGAACATTAGCCCTAAGCTTGTTCAAGGATCCTGTGTGCACAAAAGGGCGGCAGAGGTTGGCATAGCTCTTTCTCCTTGACTTAATTAAAGCTAACAATATCATGCACACTCAATGTTTTCACAATAGCCAGCGTTGTAGGGAGCCCTGGTCCTGACTGCTCTCCTAGGAACAGTCTGCATTACATACGTGGCTACATACTTCATATGGTGGCATCAGTTGATTGGTGGTACTTATGAGGAAAATCTTGCTATTTCATAAGAGTCAGTGTTCGGTTTCTCATACCCGTCCTCTCTCTGTTGTCTGAACCTGAGCACATTTGAGGGGTTTTATGAGATAGAAATAAACAAGGCTCCAGTGGGCAGATTCTGTCCAGGCTGGGTCGAAAGACTGGCTGCTGGCCACTGGATGAAACACTGCATAAAGCCAAAGGGCAGGTGTCCAGGAAGAAACACAGGACCCACTTTTCTGAAGCAACTTCTGTATTTTGTGCAGAACAAAAATGATAAAATTATATCAAAAGAGAGCTCTCTGTTATTATTTATCCAGTCACTGGTGCTTTTAAGTTGGGAGTTTGGCTTGGAGCCCAGAAATTTACCCGATTCAGGTACAAATGCTCTGAGACCTGTAGATTCCAATGCTAATGGGAAATAAACTCATGAACAGCATGGGGAAATGAGTGCATAATCAGAAATGGGAGCCAACAAGGGTAACGTGTGAGGCATCTCTGCTGAGGCTGGCAGGTGGAGTCCACTCCTAACTTGTCGGGCATGAACATTACCACGGAGACTGAGACTAATGTCTTAGCCAACGGGAAATCATAGGATGCAGATCGAGGGAGGTTCTAGAGAGGTACGTTTGCTGTCCTGCACTGGATTGCTCCACTGCTCCTGCTGTGCTCTTACCTAGTCTCTGGGGTTTTCATGAGTAAATATTCCCCTTTCTTATGCTGGAAAACGATCCCCTTAGGCATCACCTTTTTCTGTCTTGGCTTCATTTGACCCTAATTGCTCTCAACACTTCATTCTGGCTTACCTTTAACATGCTCTCCTGCTTCTTTATAATTGGCTTCTAGAGTACGTACCTTAGCTCTCAGACCTGAAAGCTTCTCAGTAACAATGTCCAACTCTACACCCCGAAATAATAGCCTCCACTGTGTGTGAGGACAGTGTCAGCTGGACTCAGTGACTCTCCTGTACCTGCACAGGAACAGTGAACCACCAAAGGTCTTCACATCTGTCACAACTGAGACCTGCAAAACCATAAACTTCTGTTGAGGTGAGGGTTCCATATCTGAAATTCATTGAGGGTTTTTAGCTGAGTCATAAATCCAGCTTTCTCCACAGATAATATTCCAAGTGGTTTTCGTTTTCCATTGTGTCTATATTTGGGCACCTAGGAACCGGGATACAGGGTGATGAAATTATTTTGCTAAGGGTATAGTGTTAGAGTGTGTGCAGGCTCTCTGGATGGCTTCTCTCCTAGGTTGTGAAGCCCTTGGAAGAGTACTATTCATGGTAGAGTTGAGTAGTGAGAGACCTAGGGAGATGGCTCATTGGCTAAACTGTTTATTACAACAGTATGAAAGCCTGGCATTGCATCCCCATTATGGATATAACAATCAAAGCGTGGAGGCGTGGGCCTGCAACTGAGCACTGGTGGGGTGGAGAGAGTTGGATCCCAGGGCTTTCTGGCCAGCCAGCCTGGTCCAGATAGCAAGCTCCATATTCAATGAAATATCCTGTCTCAAAAAGATAAGGTGAAGAATGACAGAGGAAGATACCCACACCAACCTCTGGCCTTCACATGTACCAGCACACAGGCATGCATGACACATAAGAAGTTTTTTATAAGGAAAGAGATACAGTGAGTGGCAGAGGCTTGCCATTATTTGCAGCACAGAAGTCTCTGGCCATGCATAATTTCCAAAGGACATCTGTGTAGTGTACAGTTGTCACATGAAATGAAACAGGACTTCATCACTTGAAACAAATGAATTTGTGAAAAAGCCAAATATCTCACAATAAAACAATTAGCTTATGTTTGTTTTACTGTTTCACTCAATACACAACTATTTATCTTTGGAGAACTTTATCCATTGAAGTTTGGGTAAATAATGATTCATTCTTCTGTTGTTCTTAACATCTTACAAGGCCGGGTATGATTTGCTTTCTTCTTGGCATGAAATGTGTGAAAGTTAGAAAGCATTCTTGTCCCAGTTGCTGGCATATTTGGTAGGACGTGTGCTGCCAGCTGCTCCTAAGGCATTAGCGGGAGCCTGGAAGGCATTTGAGCCAGAGGCATCCATGGAGGCATCTCAGCCGCCCACCTGAATTCTGGTTCAGTTCCTTAGCAGAGGCTGCCTCCTTCCGACGGATCACTTGGTAGCTTGAACATGGTGTGAGCTTCATCCGCTTTTGCTTTTCATTTTAGTTTTTAAAATTTTCTGCTAACTCTACTCACATAACTAGTTTAAACTAGAAACTGGGGTATTCTACCCATCGTTTTAATGATTGACATGGGCTGTCAATGACGTGACTGTGTGGGCATGAGTTTTAAAGTTTGTTTTCCCTAAGTTACACTTCCGTGTTTGAGATGGCATCCATCTTTTCACTAGCCTTCCAGTATGTATTACTGGAGATAGCCTACGGTTTCAATAAAATAAAATACTGCCTGACGATCAAACAAGGATTGCCCTAATACGTTCTTATCGACCAGTTGACGTTGAAGAAAGACACTACAAATAATTCACCCCCTCCTCGGAGTCGTAGTTTAGAAGATTGTCTATGCATAATTTTTATAAAGCTTCTTTTCATACAAATGAGAGCACTACATAAAACTTGTAAGGCACACACAGAACATGTACAAATGTGGGTGTGCCCTGAAAAACTTAAGGAAAGCGGGAAGATTCTGCCATATTGTCAACCACATTATCATCACTGCATAAGCATAAATAAATGCTAGTAACATCATTTTACTTCAACACTGATACATTTGGGGACACTTTCTAACATAACTAGTTTCTGAAATTGATTTGAATTCTTCAGAAATGTGTGACTAAAATGAAGTTTGCTTCAGTTACTTCTCAGGAGTTAAAAATGTAAACAGAGATGCACTCCTAAATTATGCCGGTTGTAGAGTTGAGTGGATGGGTTATAGGATTCCATATTATTGTGGAGAATGATACTTTAATATGACCATTCCCTGTTAGCTCTCTCCTGAACTCATGCTTGTGGATAAAGCTGTGACCTCTCGGCTGCTTCTCCAGCGCTATTCCTGCCTGCTGGCCACCAAGCTCCCAACCATCACAATCACAGACTGTAGCTTCTGAAACCTGTAAGCCCCAGCAAACACTTCTGTTAGTACAATAAGTAAATAAACAAACAAAACAAATAAGTCTCACCATCCATCTATTATCAGAAGTAATTGTAAATAGAGCATCAAACAAAAAAATAGGCTCTCAAAGTGGCCTAAATTTCACTTAAGGAACTAGAGAGATGGCTAGCTGGTGAAGAGCATTTTCTGCTCACCCAGAGGATCCAAGGACTGTTTCCAGTACCCATAGGAGACTATTCACACCTGTCTGTAGCTCCAGGTCCAAGAGATCTAGATCCAGGGACACCTGTATTCACGTGCACATACCTACATGCTGACACGAGCACCTAGGCATAATTAAAAGTAATAAAAATAAGCCTTTAAAAGGTGCTCTTAAATACTACTTACAAATCAGCATATTTGAACCAATGACTTTTTTTTCTGAACTGAAAAAAAGATGAATAACATGTTGGTAGATAGTTGGCTAATTGAAAACAGAGCCGGTCATGCTACTATCTGGTCATAATATATTCAAGACCAAAGAAAACAGTCAAAAGGAACAAAACAGTAAAAGTAAGCTGAGACAGCTGGCAATAAAATGGCAATCTTTTTAGCACCTTCAGTATGTGCAATTGATTACCTCTAAACCAAGAGAAAATGGGACAGTTCACAGATTAATATATAAGCATAATCCAAATATTCAGAAGAAATTCTACATGGAGCATTTGTTATTTAAACAATTAAAAATGATTTCTTTGGATGATAAAAAACAGCAAATAAAACATGAGAAAAAAATAAAAATGCTGGGTGAAATTAAAGAAAATATAAGTTGGAAAGATATAAGTTACAACCATAACCAGAATGTTGGTGTATTTCTGAAAAATAGTATACAAAATTTCAAACTTAAAAATAATATTTTATAGAAATAAAAAACTAAACAGCTTTTTTCAAATGCAAATAAAATGACAGAAAACATATACACTGTATTATCATTCAGCATCTGAATGTAGTACTTTGAAATTAATGTTCTTATGATAACATATTAGTTACCAAAATCTTCTGAATTACTGAAAACATAACTTGCAGCTCTGCAATTGGGGAGATTGTGAATTGTTCCACACTCTCTTATGCAATGATTTGTTCTTTGTATTTATTTCTGGGGAAAGTATGTTTCTACTTCTTTTACTCTTTCCCTCAGTGTTTGGATTATTTGAAAGGATAACTTCCCACAAGCTGCCAGTCACAGATGACTTAATAGGTTATTTTCATCTTGCTTTTAAGAGCAGTAAATATTCTGTTGCTTGAACTATCTCGAGAGGTTATGAAATTGAATTTTCAAGCATTTTCCAAAGGTGTTGTTACCCCCTAGTTTGGAAGTCTATTTATGCAGAAGAAGAAAAAATGAATCAGAAAAAAGAGTTATATATTTATTTACATAAAAATATACATAAAAAGACATATTTAAATTGCAGCCATGAATGTAAAGATACTTCAACATTAGAAAATCTTGTCTTCAGGATTGCTCCTCAAAGATAGTAAAGGACAAATCCTCATGATAATATATAGATATATATTATCCATAGGTTTTCACATGGAGTGAGCATTTGATGACAGTAATTCAGATCTGATTTCCTAGATATTTGTTGTAAAACAGGAGTAAAGGAAATTTTCTTAGTGCACTAAAGACTGTTTATTTGTATTCAAAAGCAAAAGCAGTCTCTCTACCAGCATTTTTGAGAAGTAGCAATAAGGTCAGAAGACAAGATAGCTATTTCTGTGCTATTTAAAATTGTGCTGAAGATTCTGACATAGTGAGATGTCATTCTATAAGTAGTACAAATATTGGATTATTCAGCTTTCATTGTCATAACAAATATCTGATGTAATCAATGTAATAAAAGAGCTTAGTTAGGTTTATGTGTTTAGAAGTTCTATTCTATGGCTTGCTGAGTCATTCATTTCTCTTGTTAGTATAGCAATGCAATAAGCACTTCATAGCAGTTATGTAGAAGGTGCTCACTTGAATAAACATGACTTGAAGATCTCCCATTTTTCTTACTGTTCAAGGCTTATATTACCCCCTAAAAGCACTACTGTGAGGAACAGAACTTTAATACATAGCTGAGTAGGGAGTGTTCTAAAGTCAAGATACAGTAATTTTTAAAATTTAAAAGGCAAGAAATTTAGTATTAATCATAGATACACACAGTCTAACAGAAATTCTAATAAAAGGAAAGTGATATAGTAGATGATTAGAGAATTGGTAGAAGTATAGATAGTCAGAAGAAATATAAACTCCAAACACATTAATAAGAATGAAATCGAATCCCTACCCTTGAAAGTATATCTTCATTGTTTCTTAAAGTATTTCTGCCCTCTATGGGGAATCATCTGAACACATTTAGCTAAAGACTAATTTATACATGAGTGAGAACATGTGGTATTTGTCTTTCTGGATCTTGGTTACCTTACTCAGAATGATTGTTCTCGGTCCCATTCATTTCTCTGCAAATTTCATGTTATCCAATAGTTGAATTGTATAAATGTATCATATTTTCACTATCCATTCATCTGTTGATAGTCTATTTGTTTTTATGGCTATTGTGTGTAGCACAATTCATAAAAACCCAGAGACAGAAAATGGGGTTCAACCTGAAGGACAGAAAAGCAAAACAGCTAGCCACTGGCTCTTACGTGTACCACAATTCGAAAAGGTGATCCTGCCTCCAGGAATCTCAGAATGAGACTGTGACTAAGAGCTGTCTCCTCCCATTTTATAATCCTCTCTAGGGCTGGGATTAAAGGCATGCACCACTACCATCTGGTTTCTATGGCAAACTAGAGTGGCTACTGGGATTAAAGTTCTGTGTCACATAATGTATTATGCATGCAAGTGTGGAGTGTGTACATGCTCCTGTGGGTAGTCCATACAGGGAGAGATGTTTGTTCCTGCATTAGACATGTTTTGGAAGGCAGAAGTACAAAGGTCTTAGGGTGACACCTCCAACCACTAGATAGCCAAGCATGACCACACCCAAGTCTACCTGGCTCCCATTTATGGTCTACACTCCCATGGTCACAGTTCTGGAGAGATGAGAAGGCGGAGTGGGGTCTTCAGCAGTTCCTCATTTTTCTCCGGAGGGTAGGATAATGTAGACACCGGCACAAGGCAGTGTGCTTCCAATGGCTGCAGCTTGGCTGCAGTGGCCTCTGTTGTGTTGTGTCTGGAAGGGAGTAAACACCCTCCAAACTGGAAAAAAAAAGTGTGTGTGTCACCACTGCCTGGTCTGTAAGGCTGATCAGTGCAGCTGTTTTACTCTCTGAACTTCAGACAAGCTTTATTTATTAAAATACAAATGAAATATCACTGCAATTGTGAATAGAGCAGCAATGAACATGTATGAGCAAGTATCTCTATAGTTGGATAGAGAATAATGGGGGCACATGCCCAAGAGTGATATTCAGATTTTTGAGGCACTTCCACACTAACTTCAATAGAGGTTTCACCAGTTTGCATTCCCACCCTCAGTGAACAAGTGTTCTATGTTCCCCACATCCACCCCAATGTTAGCTGTCATTTGTTTGGTCTTCAAGTCTTGCCCATTCTGACTGGTGTAAGATGGCATGTGAAAGTAGTTTTAATTTTTATTTTCTAGATGGTTGGAATTGTTCGACATTTCTGACCACCTTGGGCATCTCAGACCTAAGTGTAACTGTGAGTTCCAGGCTCTTCTTTGCCAAGTTAATGTTTACTGCACTAACTTTCCTATTCAATAACTATTCAGTTGTAATTAATTACTTTGTACACTCATACTAAACTCCCTCACTTAGAAATTTTCTTCAAGTGTTTATCAAATATTAATGAATGTATTAATTATCCATCATAGGTTTGAAGAGTAAAATACTAATGCATTCTAATTAGAATATAGCCCATTGCTTCTAGAAAAACACCAAGATCAAAGGATGGCAGCTGGTCTTCCACATGAACATTCCTAGTGTCAGCTTTTCCTGTCGATATGTGACTAAACACATATGCATTCAAATTCTATATGCTTTATATGCTGACTCCTTATGAAGCATCCTAAAATATACAACGTGACAACATAAAATCATGTTATTGTACTATTTGACAACACTTGTAGCATGTCAAGAATGTTTTGCTGTCAGTCACTGTGTGTCCTTCCTTCAGATGCCTATGATTCTACTACACAGGAAAGCCACAATTTACCCAAGAACTTATCTGTTAATGAGCAGTCACATTGCTTATAATGCTCTCTGCTTGCAGGCCTGTCTTTCACAAGGCATGTTCATTAGAACCAAATACGGCCAAGCCCTGTGTGTCATGGCTGATCTTGGTTGTCAAACTTGACGTACTTGGGAAGAGGAAACTTCCATACCAAAATTGCCCCATCAGATTGGCAGGTGGGCATGCTGGTGGGCCATTTCCTTGTTATGCAGGGGGTCCAGCCCATAGAGTGTGGTGCCTAGGCAGGTAAGCCTGGCTGTATAAGAAAGTGAACTGAGCAGATCAGAGGGAGCTAGACAGTAAAGAGATTTCCTCCGTGGTTCCCGACTCTGCTCCTGCTTTAGTTCCCTCTCTGACTTCCCTCAAAGATGGACTGTGGTCAGGATGTGTAAACCAAACAAAACCTCTACTTGCCACGTGGCCGTGGGTCGTGGTGTTGATCACAGCAACAGGAGTCAAGCTAGAAAACTGTTGCTTTTTTTAATGTAAAAGGTGCTGTATTGCGTCCTACCAGAACTAAATGGAAAAGTCTCATTTCTACACGTTTCTTTTTAATACTGGATTTGTTCAGTTATTTTCATAAATTAAATATGAGAAATAGACTTAGTACCTTAATTTATGTTTATCAGTATGAAGAGGAACTCTGACATTACTTAATAACAAATAGTCATTGATTTAAAACATTTATCCATTCAACAGTATTTTTCCATCGAGTAGAATGCCATATGTATCCTATACTGTGTTCTGACATGCATTTGGCTCTCTTGCCTAACTTTGTCCCACTGGAATAGCTTTATACTCATTTCATTAGAACAACATTAAAGACTTAATATCTGAATTGGCAAAGCCCTTTTCATAGACTACTTTTCTGTATATCTGTGTCTGATATGGGTACATGCTACATATGTTGGGGCACATATATGTCTTGAGGCACAGATGCCTGTGGAGACCTGATGTTGTCACTGAGTGTCTTAGTAGATCAATCTCCACTATTTATTGAGGAAGGGCCTCTCCATTCAATTCAGATCTAGCTGATTAACTTTGGTAAATTGCCTAGGTTGTCCCGGTCATTGATTCCTGCTTCTGCATCTAGGGTGCTGAGATAATAGGTGGCCACCACACCTGCCCTTACATGGCTTTCAGGGGTCAGACTCTATTCCTAATCCTGTTTAGAAATTGCTCTATCCATGAAGCCATCTCCCTATCTTTTCTTATTTTGCATTTGTAAATTTGTAATTGCCAAAACATTCTTCTTATGGATATTATAAATGATACTATCCAACAATTTTTCAATTAATTCTAAGTCAAATTTCATTAAACTTAAATGATTTATCATTTACCCTATATAAGACTATGATACATCTGTGCATCTTTTGTGTACCTCTAGAAAGTTTTATAGAGATTTTTCCCTTTCTTTTTTCAAATAAGTCAACTCAATTTCCTACATTATTATCTTGTGTCGGAGCACTCTGGTTTTAGTGAAAGATATTCTACAAAAAGCTGCACTTTAATTCTTTGTCTAAAATTTCCTCAGATGAAGGCAAGCTGTAGCAACTGCTCCTGAGGACAGCAGACTAGTCAGGGCCTGAGGTCAGATGTCAGTGTATTCTGAGTTTAGATTTGAAGTGGCAATGAGAAAAATGTTTATGGTGTCTGTGTAGTGAACTGGCCAGCATTTCTTACATGCTTAAATGCGTGCAGGATCTAAGCCAGTAGGATATGGTGTGCACACATATGTCTTTCCTAAACATAGTGGGAAATATGTCTAAAACTGCAGAGTCATGAAAAAATAAAATGCTCATCACTGACCATTTATTGAGATTAATTATGAACCTGATATTTCTAAGATAATATTTGACTGTCATATTATATATACTGGTGGTTTCAAAAATAATAACTATATAGGAGATTATGTTGCCTGCTATGGAGATATGTTATAATCTAATTTTTTTTATATCTCTGGTTTCTAGTATAAGATCATTTGTTTTTAAAGAAAGCTCTGTTCCTATGGAAGGAACATTCCATTCCCTCTGCATATATTTTGATTGACCTAAAGTTTAGAAAAATCTTAAAGCAAAACTTGGAAGGAGAAAGTATTTTACAGGATACACGGGTCCAAGGAAAGATAAAAGTACCAGCAGAGACAAAAGAGTCCTGATGGAGTCTGGATGACTTTCACTCTGGTGTATGCGGCGCTATTCTTTCTGCATATTTAAAGGCAGATGGCGGCTGTATAGACAAAATGCAATGAAGAGTCAAGGCGATTATTCATTTCCTTCAGGATTTAGGAATGCATTCTGGTGGGGGAAAAGTTGCTTTGGGGCCTTGCATTATGCAAATTCCTTATCTTTGCTGATTGAATTCTGAGAGGGAAAAAAAAAACTACACCGTTTTCTACTTTGCCTGTGTTCTAATTGTTGCTGTAGTGCTAATCAGACACCAGAGAGCAACTGTAATGCCATCTACCTTGAGGATGTGCAGAAAGTTGTTATATGTAAAATATTTCAAATGCAGAAAATGTTCTTCAGATGCCTTTCCCTGCCTCGTGGCTTGCCCAGTCTGTGGTTGGAGGCCTAGCTTCTCAGGCCAGTAGGGTTTTTTCCACTGTCGGTGTGTGTCTCCTTTTATAAATGCTTTATTCTTGTTTGTCGAATTCCACAAATATTCTCAGATGCTGTAACTTGACCCTCTCATCAACTTACCCAAAGCAATGATTTCCTGTTCAATTAAAGATGGCTCTTCAGGTGAAGAAAAGAAGACATGGAAAGACCCAGAATCTTCAGTTTGGTGTGTGTGTGTGTGTGTGTGTGTGTGTGTGTGTGTGTACATATGCACACACCCCCACACACACATGTATTTCACTTCAAGAGCTGACAGATGCTCAGCATCTCTGAACTTCAATTCCATTTCCTGAAAGAACACAATATCTCTTAGCATGCCAAGACTTACCAAGGGTGTGATGCAGTTCAGAGACTGTCCGGAAATACAGGGTGCTTCTCAGCAAGTTTTAATACCATCGTCTCATCAAAGTCACAGATCCAGATCAGCTTGAATACATTACAGACATTTGTAGGTGTGTTGTTGCCATGCATATTTCAATCATATCTTTTAATGTTTGAGATTATAGTATAATTACATCATTTCACCCTTCTTTTTTGTCCCACCAGGCCCTCCTATTTATCCCTCCTTACTCTCTTCCAAATTCATTTTATTTAAATTAATTGTTGTCATAATATTTAAATTAATTGTTGATGTGTGTGTGTGTGCACGCACCTGTGTGCATATCTACATATATATGTACGTATGTGTTCCTTAATACATAAACACAGCCCACTCAGTCTGTATAATGTTATTTTTTATGAATAATTTCAAGGTTGATTATTTGGTATTAGATAACTAGTCAGTGTACTCTTCCCTAAGAAAGCCTATTTCTCCAGTTCTCAGCTTTCCTTAGTTGCCTGTATTTCTTTGTGTAAAGTTGAGGCCTCTTGAATATTCAACCCACACATGGTGTTAACATGTCTATTGTTGTTGTCTTTGCTCATCTCATATTTAGGTAATGTTTCTGATAATTTATGAGTGTACCTTCTGACATTTCTAGAAGAGACAACCTCTTAGCCAACTCCCTGCTCTCCTGGCTTTTAAGTTCTTTCTGCCCCCTTTTCCACAATGGTTTCTGAACTTTGGATACAGGACTTGTATTTTAGAGGTATCTATTCGGCCTGGATTCCACAACTCTGCATTTTGATTATTAGAGGTGTTCTATAATGGTCTCTGTCTGTTCCAAAGAAAACTTCCCTGGTGTGAGCAAAGAGCAAACTTGTGAATGAAAGAACATTTACTTAACATTAATTAGGGATTTAGTTTAGTAAAGTGGCTCATGTTGTAGGTTCATTCCAGCATCCGTTGCTGTATTAGTGCCGTGTTGACGGCTACCACTCCACTACCGTCCGTGGTTGTCCTCTCGTTGAGTGGGTGTAAAGTCCAGTCAGAGAGCCGTTGGTTGCTGCCAAGTCACAAGAGCCATTCCTGACTGTGTCACGGGGCTTATCAGCCATGCTAATCATTGTGATTCATAGCATCGTAGTTGGGTAGGAGTGTTGGTAGTTTCCCTGCTTTGGAAGCCTGAATGGTGCCTTCTGTTGGCATGAAAACCAGTCTTCTGAAAAGAAGTCTTGACATTTTGGCCTTCTTAACCTCTGCCCTATGCCTGGGGGACCACAAGCTGTGTTACTAAAGATTTCTATTTTGAGATGTAGTGAATGTTGCTAGGAGTTGCACCAAAATATTCAAAAGTTTAAGTTGCACTCAAGTTTTCCCCCAGATAGTAAATATTCATCGTGGGGAGTAGAGGTTGACAACCTCAAATGCTGACAGCGGCATAGGGCGTACTTCTCAATGTGCTGTTCATCATAGGTAATTTTAGTTCTCATCTTACAGATGAAATAGAATGATCTTACAGTGGTTGTACAATTTGCCCATGATCACACGAACTACTGTACAATACAATCGACTTTCAAAAACTAGACAACTCTTTTATGACAAAGTAGCTACTTTGTGTTTGCAGTTTCTAGTATGTAGGTAATTTAGAATAACATAAACCAATTCCCCTATTAATGGATTGTTTTTGTGTTTGTTGCTTTATTTTTTTCTTAGTCCCAAGGTGCATGTCTTCCTTTTCGTCTTTATTACATTTGTGAGAATTTTATCTATGTTATGATCTCTTCTCAGAACCAAGGGCTTTATTGATTTTCTATATAGAAAATCCTGTTTTATTTCTTTTCTTATTTCCTGTTTTCTTTTTGTTCTCATTGGAGTTTTCAAACTTCTTATGAAGTCTCATGGTTTCATTCTTTAAAAAATAACCAGGATGGTGATGTTTCAGCAAAGGTATCTTCATTATGCAGTTAATACACACCTTGTTTCTGAACATGACTCAGAGCCTCTCACAAATACCACTTACTCCACTATATGTCTTTCCAAATGTTATGTTCAGGCACATGCATGTCCATATGCCTGTGGAGCCCAAATGACAATTTCAGGTCTCATTCCTCAGGCATTACACACACCTTTGAGAAAGGTTTTCTCACTGGCTTGGAACTCATCAAATAGATTAGGTGTGGCTGCCACTGAACCCAGAAATCCTCCTATAACTTTTTCCTAGGTGTGAGCTACCATACCTTGCTTTTATTATGAGGGTTCAGGGAATCAGACTCTATTCCTGATACTTACAAAGCAAGGGCTTTACAGAGTCATCCTTTTTTTTGTTTGTTTGTTGAGACAGGGTTTCTCTGTGTAGCCTTGACTATCCTGGAACTCACTCTGTAGACCAGGCTGGCCTTGAATTCAGAGACTTGCCTGCCTCTGCCTCCAGAGTGCTGCTATTAAAGGAGTCTGTCACCATAACCTGGCTACAGAGTTGTTTTTTAATGCAGTATATTTAAAATTTTTGAATACTTTAAAGAAAGACTATAATGTGTTTTATTTCCAAAGATAACTTTCTCATTTAAAACTATTGTGATCAGAATTTTGTCTTTGAATTTTGAATCTGTATTTGATTGGGTGGCAAAAGCAATAGCAGTTATATTGTATGGACACAATGAAGTTTATTTTCTATGGACTAAGAATTTGATTTGCGTTATTTAAATCTACTTTATGAATTGTATTGTCATAACTTGGACATTTCCATTTTACTTACTAACATTGGCAGAACATGAATATGAGTTTACATTTGCCCAAAACTGTGATGTTATAGGTTAGGGGAGTGTGAAGTTTGGCTATGGGAAACATGCAACTCTCATGTTATCTGGTACAAAATCCCTGGTGATGTTCCAGGCTGCGGATGTTGTTTTACTAACAGACCCGGAAGTCATGTGCCTTTGAAAGGCATCCAGAGGAGAGATTTGTTGTATGAGACTTTCTGTAAGACTTCTGTCTAATTTTGCAACATTTTGAAAAACCAGAATATGTTAGTTACTCTACATAAGAGGAGTTAGAGGCATTTTCCCCTCTATCTAGATGTAAGTTGGTATTAGCAGCAGTTTTTTATGTTTGTGCTTCCTGCTCAGTTTTGGAGCATGTCCTGGAACTAGCTCTTGTAAACCAGACTGGCCTGGAACTCACAGAGATCTGCCTGCCTCTGCCTCCGCCTCCTGAGTGCTGGGATTAAAGGCATGTGCCACCACTGCCCAGATAAATTTCCCAATGTTTTAAGAGATAACTGAGAACTGAAATAGTCACGTTTCTACCCTAATGGAAAGAAAATCATTTTCCTTCCATTTCATTCTGATTTCTTTTATTTTTGTTGAAAATATGTTCTTCTATCATACAATACATCCTGGACACAATTTCTCCTCCCTTCACTCCTCCCAGCCACCTCCTCCTCCAGTTCCCCTCACTTGCAGATCCATTTCCCCTTTGGTTCAGAAAATAGAAGCCCTCCCAGAGATAACAGTCAAACAGATCAAGACAAGATGCAGTAAGACAAAGCAAAATCCTTCAAGTATCACAACTGGACAAGGCAACCCAATAAGAGTAAAAGAGTCTCAAGTATAGACCAAAAGAGTCAGAGATACACCCACTCACACTGTTAGGAATCTCACAAAACAGCAAGCTGACGGACCTAACATATACAAGAGATCCTGGTGCAGACCCACGCAGGCCCAGTGGTTGCTTCTGCCACCTCTGTGGGCTCACTTAAGTGCTGCCTAGTTGGTTCAGTGGGCCGTGTCCTCCTGATATCCTCTATCTCCTCTTACTCCTCCCTCCTCTCTTCAGTGTGAGTCCTGATCTCAAGGAGAGGGAATCAATGGAGACCCCTAATGTCCATTCTCTTACTGCATAATGTCTGACTGTGTGTCTCTGCATCCATTCCAATCCGCTGCAGGAGGAACCTTCTCTGATGGTGACTGGACGAGGCACTGATCTATGAGTATAGTAGAATATAATTAAGTCATTTCATTTCATTGTTTTGCTTTTGTTTGTTTTTGCTAGTTGTGTTGGGTTCTTCCCTAGTTCTCTGGGCTATGCATTCTCTGGTTCCTGGCTATCAGTGTAGGACCTGGGCTCCCTCCCTTGGCATGGGCTTTAAGTTAAACCAGATATTCATTGGTCACTCCCACAAGTTCTACAGTACCATTGCTGCAGCGCATTTTGAAGGCAGGACAAATTATAGGGAGAGAGTTTTGCGGATGGGTTGGTGTTCAGGTTTCTCTTTCTGTATCCAAAAGAATACCTCCCTGTGCCAAAGAAACTACAGTGTAGGGATGAAGGCACCATACAGGTACAAGCTCGACCTATCTAGTTCAGTGAGCTCTGTGGAAGTGTTTCTGGGTAATGGGGCCCTGCTGTCAGTTTTCAGAGAGGGACCATCTAGCCTAGTATCAGCTTGGGTTGTGTAGAGATTTCCACTGGACCTTCTCCACCAGCAACTTAAAGACATGTAACTCAGCCCCAAGCTGGAAGCCTTACCTGGTTACAAAAGATTCCATGAAGTTTCCAGTGCATAAGATTTCCATGCCACCTCCTGTAACGATCTCCAATTCCAATTGTCTCTCCTCACTTCCCCCTCCTGACCCTCCCTGCTTCCATTCCAACCCCCCCTCCAATCCACTTGCAAAATCTATTCTATTTCTCTTTCCCAGGGAGGTCCATTCATCCCTCCCAGAGCTCTCTTCTTTACCTAACCTTTCCAGGTCTGTGGGTTGTAGCTTGGCTACCATTTACTTAAAAGCTAATGTCTACTTATAAGTGAATACATGCCATATTTGGCTTTCTAGGTCTGGCTTACCTCACTAAGGATGATCTTTTTCCTAGTTGCATCCATTTGCCTGAAATTTCCAAGATGCACCCCTTTTTAATAGCAGCTGGGTAACTTTTACTAAAGCAATTAATTTTATCTTTAGAAACATACAAATTGCCTATTAAATAAGAGAATGCAGGCTATTAGTTTAGGGATTTAGAGTACATTTGTATATCTTGTGCCAACTATCATCTTGAAAAGTTAAATTTTGATAAATAAATCATCATGATCTCTGGAATGACATTTCACATCTCTACCAGATTTGCTTATGCCATTATCCTTAATACTATCAATTTTAAGATAAATGAATAAATGAATATTTTTTTGTTCCTTGTGAAGTTACTCTTCATTCAAGGGGTTATTTGAGTATCTTGCTTTCTGGAAAGCCAGGAACATCCTCTGGTAAGTGTTTATTAGTGGATAGGAATGTGAACGATGCACAATTGGATCACATGTATCCTACAAAGCAAGTATTTCCTACATGCTGCATGGAAGAGACAGATAATCACTTTTTCTCACAATTCATGACATTATAACCCAATTATATAAGATTGGAAGTGTGTACTTGATTATTTTAGATTATAATCCTGTATGTCACAAACAAAAAGTATTAATTTGAAAAATGCTGGTTTGAAAATGAGCAGAAGGGTGGAAGCCTATAGAAATAATCCTATTACCCAATTTTATGAAAATCATAAGAGCACAGTTTTAAGGACATTGCATCTAAAAATAAATCTATTGGTTAAATCTTAGAAACTTTCAGTTTCATTGTTAACTTTAGTAGGGACAATCTCCAAAAGGAATAGGGACAGAGCTCGGAGGATACACGGCATGAAGAATGAATGAAAATCAAACTGGACAAAGAATGTGGCATACTCCCTGGACAAGTGAAGGGGATGAGAAAATGAAGAATTCCATCTGTTCTCATCATCACAGTGGCTACTAGGTGACTAATAGATGGCTAGCCTACACAGGGCAGGCAAACCAGGTGAAGTGATGACTCACACCCTGAAACAGAGGTGGGCCTAGGTGCGGTGTGCGGTTTCCCCACCTAGCCCTACTCAGAATGGTGCTTAATTTAAAACTTTGGTGGTTTATTCTGTAACTTTTCCACATCACATTTCAAGCCATGGCTGGTATCGGGAAACAGAAACCATGGAAAACAAAACTGCAGGTGTGGAAGGCAGAGCATTAGTCGGGGTACCAAGACCCCACTGACCTGGACGGCTGTGTGCAGAGCAATTAGATGCTGGTGAGGAAAAGTTCACAAACACAGTCGTGTAGTTCAGGCTGTCTTGAAAGGAAAAGATGTCCAAAGGGGCCAGAAAACTGAGGAAAAAAACAGACAGAGGAAAGTGCCCAGGTTCTTCTTATGCCTGAAGAAAAGTTTATACATCAGCAAGGAACTTCCAGGCAGGAGATTGAGATTTAAAAAAAAATGCAGAAACACTAAAACTCTGCATGAGTTTTGTGATGGATGGCCATCCTAAGCGTGATTATTAGCTGCGGTTATAATGAAAGGGGTGCAAAAAAGAAAGTTGTACATGTTTTGTGTTCTCCAAGACTAGAAGTTATTGTTGAGAAGTAAATATCGATGTTAGAGAAAACTACTCTGTTAGTTTAAGTAAGAACACCATGGGCACTGTAAATAGCAATGGCACCTTTTGTGGTAGTCTTTCTCCTTTGATGTTTTTAATGTTTATTTTCAAAAGAGAATTACTGTATTTGAAATCTAATTTTTAGAGTATTGAAGTTTTATTTTATAATTCTATGGTTTCTAAGTCATGATATTAGATTTCATATATTCAAACAAAACAAGAAAGCATTAGAAGATGAATATAGTTACTAAGATAAATCATTTAGCACATTTTCATATAACTTATTGAAATCATAGAAATAATTATTGAGAGAAAAATATATAATTTGTGAGTGTCTGTGAGGTTCTGTATTATGATCTTTATGTAATAATCTGGGACTGTTCATTGAATACCTAAGCTTTACTGAAACCCACTCATAATATTTCTGTTTCCAAGTTCTCCCAATGCCTACTGTCCCATAGTCTGTGGATTTCATGTAGCATCTTATGTTCTGATATAATCAATACAAAACAGATGTGTAGTTGGAGTAGATGCTAACTTTGTGTTATTTAAAACAATGCAGACTAAGCTTCTTATGAAAGAAACATGGCTTTGTTAGTGTGGCTTCTATCATTAAACAATAATGTGGGTTGGAGTGATGGGACAGTCATTAAGATTCCTCAATGTTCTTGCAGAGTAGCCAGGTTTGGTTCCCAGTTTTATGTTGGACAGCTCACAACCTCTTATAACTTCAGATTCCGGGTATTTGATACCCTCTTCCGAACTGCTTGGGTACCTTAACTCACATACATACACATAATTAAAAGTAAATAGTTCTACTCAATCAATACTCTGCTGTTGTTGACTGGTTAGAAATTCTTTTCTTACCCACTAGTGGATCCAAACCATGAAAAAGAGAGGATGAAATGTCCTCCTTCCACAATACAGTTCTGGTCAAGGCGATTGGAAAGATGAAGGATATCAAAGATGATTTTGATCTCAGTGCAATTGATATAATTAATATTAATTCTGAGAAGGGTAATTATCATTGAATAACATCTACTTTTTTTTAGCTAAAAGCTTTTCATATATAAGAATAATTGATAACAAGCTAATATTCATTGAGCACTCAGAATGTTCTATGTCAGGTGTTAGAACTTTGTGTTTTTCCACTTGCTCCTTACAATCAACTATTAGGAAAGGTGCTATTATTTTACATATGTGAAAATGAAGGCAATGTGCCCAAAGTTTTGCAGCTGCCATTGAGTGAAGCCGTAATTTAAAGTCGTTTGACTCTGAGGCTTATAATTTGCAACACCAATCTATTTTTGTTTTTCCTCTACTTGTTTGTTTTAAGTGCTAGCAGTATAAAAGAAACCTAAATAGTACGCTCTCTACCAAGATTTTAAAAGGTTGGACCCACCCACTAACTTTTGCATTTGAAATTTTAATAACATGATTCAGGCCTCTAAAAGAATCTTTTGATGATAATCCCTAACTGCCTTGCTCGAATATCAAATCCCAATTTTTGTATTGGGGTCTTGTTTATTTCAGTTCCTTAATAATTGTTAATTAAACTTCATAAACTATCCACAAGAACACTCTTAGGAACATAGTAATATATAATCTATACTTTCAAAATTTGTCTTTTCTCTTGTATTTAATGTTTCACTTTCATTGACAATCTTTTCATGTGTGCCCAGCTTTTAAAAAGTAATTTTGCTGAACATTTTCAAATTACCAGGTGATAAGAGCTGATAATATATCTTTTCCTGTTATTGTGTTCCTTGATATCAGTATCAACATTGAGAACGCTTATGGTTTTGATTATATTTTTCACCTAAGAGTCACAAAATAATTAAATTTTCTTTCTAGCTGGGGGAACTTTTGCCCTCAATACCTTCAAGTAGTTAATTTTGCCATAGGAGCTGCGATAACTAATGCTGTTTGTGTTTAGAAGGTAGAGACCACTAGGAAGATTCTATGATGGAACACTCGCCATACAGATGAGAATCTGATTCAACCCTAAGAACCCATGTAGAGCTGATATGATAGTACAAATATCTGTACTACCCGCAGGCCTATGGGGAGAATCCCTTTATGTTCATGGACCAAATAATCTACATGCACAGTATAAAAACACCAAAGATACCTCGTCTTAAAGAAGGCTGACCAACACCTGGAGACACATGCGTGCACGCATGCGCGCACGCGCGCACGCATGCACACACACACACACATACACACACACACTTGAGAGTTCCAGGTAGAACTTGCCTCATTTGTTAACATCAATTTTTAAATAAAATTATGTGCATATAATGTATCTCAGTCACATTTATCTCCATTATCTCCTATTTCCCCTCTTTTACTTGAATTCCCCCAAGATAAATTTCTCTCCAGACTCCATGTTCTCTCTGTTTCTGTCTCTGCCTCTGACTCTTTATAATCCAATTGTGTTCAATTGGTGCTGTAGATATACTCATGGGTGTAGGACCATCCATTGGAAGATGGGCAATCTACCAGAACTACCCCTGTAAAGAAAACTGCCTCTTCCTTCTCTAGCCACCACCAACTGTTAACAGCTCTTCATGTCAGATGTGGGCAACTGTACCCCTCTGTTTTCCATACTAGGATGTAACCTAGCTTGATTTCTACAGGTCGTGTATATGCAACCATTACTGATGTGAAATCATTTTTGTAGTAGTCTGTCATGTCCAGAAGATACTGTTTTGCCTTGGTCCTCTCTAGCCCCAGCTCTTAAAATCTTCAAGCCCTTCTACCATGCTGTTTCGTAAGCTGTTTGGAGAGGGGTGTAATATAGATGTCTCATTTATGGTTGATGCTCTTCACTTTGACCACTTGTTATATAATTTTTATGAACTTTGTTTAGTTTTCTTTTATATCATGTTATTTTGGTCATATTCTTTCTCCTCCTCTTTCTCTCAGATCCACCCCACATCTCTCCTCATCTAACTTCATGCATGCTATCCCCCTTTCCAAAACAAACAAGAAAAACAACAAAAATGAAAACAAAGTAAAAAAAAGACAATAAATAAGTAAGACAAAGTATACAAAAACAAAACAAATAGCAAGTGTGCATACACACACACATCATCACTACCAACTCTTCCTGGGCATGGGACCTATCCTGGATTGTGGTTGATTTACCCACTGAGACCTCATTGGAGAAAACTGATTTTTCTTTCCCTAGCATGTATCACTTACAAATAGCATCTTGGGAAGGTTTGAGGTTTTGTGTTCACTTCCCTGGCTCTGTGCTAGGATTTTGTCTGGTTTGAATCTCTACAGGTTGTGTGTGTGTATGTGTGTGTGTGTGTTGTCACAGTGTTGGTAAGTTCAAGTATATCTGGAAGACACTCTTTGATGTTATCCACTACCTCTGATTACTATAATCCTTCTGCACCCTCTTCTGCATAGATTCCTGAGCCTTGAAGGGAAGGTTTGATTAAATATATATATATC
>LOJH01018815.1:0-21552 GCA_001685095.1 Ellobius talpinus | reverse complement strand
GGGGAGGGAAATGGGAGGAGGGGAGGAGGTGGAAATTTTTAATGAAAATAAAAATAAAAAAGTACATTTTTGAAAAGAAAGAATGCAATTTTTATTTAGATTTAAATTCTCTCCTCCCCAAACTTCAAAGTGAAAACCCCACTTGTTTTGCAGCCATTTGTTTCCCAAGACAACTTTAAGAGTTTTGACTTGTCCTTATTATTACAATATGACTTGTTTTATTGAATCATTTTTAAGTATCCACTTGCAGTGGGGGCAGTAGCAACACATGCATTTAATCCCAGCACTCAGGAGGCAGAGGCAGGTGGATCTCTGTGAGTTTGAGACCAGCGTGGTCTGCAAAGCAAGTTCCAGGACAGCTTAGTCTACACAGAGTAACCCCATCTCAAAACCTCCTGCTCCGCAAAAAAAAAGTCCTCCTGCGATTGTGATAAAATATTGGAAAATGTGTGTTTTGTGAGTCTTGAAAACTACATACAGGAAAGATGCTGGAGATAGTTCCTTCATCTTGATGTTTAAGAACAGCTGCCCATGGAAACCTCGGAGTCCACAACTGAGATGAGAATTGTCTACCATGACTGTGTTGTGCGAGAAAAGCTGACTCTTCCCATCGCTCCTTAGCCCCAAACCAAGCATCACTAACCCTGCAACATAACTGTTGGTATCCTCCCACCCCCCTGGACCAATATGTGATCCTAATTCATAAAAATTAAAACTCTGCCCCCATAACTCATCTGTCAGATGGCGGCGTGGGTGGTGGAGAGACGCCTTCCCCCTTCCGATGCCTGAGGCAGATGGAAAAGCTGGCCCTGAGGTTATACAGGTGGGAAAGCTGCCGCCCCCCCCAGCTGAACCACTCAGGAGAGCAGGCCCTGCACGTCACCTGGGCAGCACAATGGGGCCAATCCTATTGGCAGAAGTGTGGGTAAGCCAGCCCCAAATGTGAGCATGGAAGAGAGAGAGAGCTGTCACCATTACTCATCTGTCATGTGGTGGCATGGGCACAGGAGAGATGCCCTCCCACCCCCACCCCACCCCACTCCCACTCCCTTACCCTCCACTCGCATCCAACACCTAAGGCAGGTGGGAGAGTTGGCCCTGAGGTCATAAGACCAGGAGAGCTGGTCCTGCCCCTCATCAACTTCAGCACCAGGAAGAGTGGTCCTTACAACAGGCCTGGGCGACACGGTAGAGGTGACCCTGAAGGTGTAGGTGTGGGAGGGTCAACCAGGAAGACAGGAAAGCAGAACTGGCCCAGCCCCTTGCTTGTAGCCCCAAGGGGTGAACTTGCCAAGATAGTGCAGAAGAGCTCATCCTGGTGGTGAGGACAAGGGAGAGCTGCTGGGCTGACCAACCCTGTAATTCCCAAGGCCCAGAACCAGGGTTATGTGCTGGCCCACCCCAACATCCACCCAGTCTATGATATGAAGGAGCAAGTGAAGGGACCAGTCCTGCAGACTCAAAGCTGCAGAATTTCCACAACACTGGGCAAGAGCAAGATAACTAAGAGGAATTCTAGTGAGGGCCCAGCAACAACAGAGTAGCAGAAACCAGAGGCCTTGAACCCAGACCAAGGACTCTGCAATGAACACTTGCAGGTAAAGCCATATAGATAAAAGGGTTTACTACGCGACTCACTGAGTTATACTACATCTTCCAAGACAAAATTGAGGGTGTTTTTTTCCTTCTCTCTTTTTTCGTCTCTTAAATTTTATTTTATTTGGGAGAGGGAGGTGCAAACGCAGAGGGTGGATGCAAAGGGAGGGGGAGAGGAAAGAGATGGAGATGCATGATGTGAAAGACACGAAGAACAAATTAAAAAGAAATAAAGCACAGTGAAAAAATTAAAACTCTATGTCAATATTAAGGAGTTCAGTTCTGGGACTTTCACTTTTATATGTCTCGTGATCAAACAGAATTAGCCTTTAACTAGTAAAATTACTATCTAAATGTTACTAAACATTCATGCTCATAGTTAACCTTGCTCACGGCTTTTGGAGGCTGGCTAGATTACAGTTTTTGGAATGAAGCAGTCTGGATCATGCATGCAAATTTACAGAAAGTAAGAGAAACCAGCATGCATTGTTGGCTTCGGTAGGTTGTGGTTTTAAAATTGCTGCTTTTCCTTCCACGGACATATAAATGAATGGTAATTTAGTTTCATCTTGCGGAATTTAATTTGTCGTGGTTGCTTATTTAACTCAATAGTGCATCACTAGTTGCTTCTGTGAAATATAATTTTCTGGTATGAAATATAACAAGAATATAGCCGTACTTCTGTGAGAAATCTATATGCATCATTCAATCTGCTTATCAAGAAGCCACTTAGAGGTGACATTCTTACATCTGTGGATTTGCACTATTTCAGCAAAGTTGTCACATTCCAGGAAGGTGTGATAAACATGTTATGGACCATTTTAAATGCTACAACATATTTTTTTTACCTTAAAAGGTGTAAAAATCCTTCATCCAAAGCTCTTAGGAAAAGATTTGTTTTAAAATTCAGAAGTTCTTTATTCGAGACAGGTAATGCAATACCCAGTGTCATGTAACTGAACCATGGGCCACTGGAGTCTGAAAGGCCATTATCAATCCCATTGATACTTTCAGTATAGGAATGGTTACAATAAATCAATAATAAAATGCTATGAAAAGCCTTATACTCCAGCCAAATGACTGTTGAAACTTGGAAAAGTACTTCCATTTCAGAGCCTTTTAGATTTCAGAATCAAAAATGACATCTTATAAGTCTATGTACTTCATTTTTCTTCCTTTGTAAAATGAATGTGATGAGAGGTGGTTTTTTTATGCTGGTTTAGTAGGAACAAAGCTAGAAATCAGCATCAATTAAAACTACAGAAGATACTAAGCCTAAAAAACACATTTTTGAACATGAATGAATCATAGAGAAAATTGAAGAGGAATTTTTGTTAATTCCTAGAACTGAGTGAAAATGAGAACACAACATATAGAAATCTATGATCCACAACGAAGACAGCCCTAAGAGGTGAGTGCATGTCTTAAGTGCAAACATAAAAAAAAACTAACACCAGAGCACTGCCTTGCTCAGCCGTCATCAGCGAGGCTTCCCCCTACAGCAGATAGGAACAAATACAGAGATGCATCAGCCAGACATTATGCAGAGGGTGAGAGAACTTGGAATGCTCGGTCGTAAACAGAGTGACTCTATCAAATTCCTCCTCTCCGGGCTCAGGAAACCCCATGAAAGCATGTAAGAGCCAGAAGAGACTGGGGACACCAAGAAAACAAGGCTCTAAGTCAACAGGATCAAGGCACAGCTGAACTCACAGAGACTGAGGCAGCACACACAGGGCCTGCATGGGTCTGCATCAGATGGGCTCTAAAAGCTGAAAGGAGTGGGAACATTGTCCTATCCCTTACCCAAAATCTATCTCCAATTGATTACTACTTGCCAGTGAAAAGTTAATCTTTTCCAAGAGAGTCTCACTGGAAAAAAAACAGTGTTACTCCTAAGGGTAGGCTGCATGCCCAACAGTAGATGCCAACAGAAAATGAACCCAGCAGCATCTTTGGAGGCTCCTTCTCTCAATATGTCATGTCATAGCTTTTCTTCTCCTTTTTTTAGTTTTATCTTTTATATTTTTATTTTTATTCTTCTTTCTTTTTACATATATGCTTCCAATTTAGTGTTTTTATGAGATCCCAAGAAATGGCACAAGAAACATATAGACGCAGAGACCCACTCTTTTCCTTTGTTTCTTTTGTCCCATTCTGATGTGTTCTTGTTTTGTTTTGTTTTATATTTATCCCTTAGAAGCCCATTTGTTTTCTAATGAGAGACAAAAAAAAATCATGAAACTGCAAGGAAGGAGAGAAAACTGGAATCAGGATATATTATGTGAGAAAAAAATCTATTTTCAATAGAAGGGGAAAAGGAGAAAAATAATAATAGAAATCAGAGAAAACTCAAATAAGTAATTTAATGATGTACTTTGGGGCTTTGGATAAAATAAAAACAAACCAAACCAAAAGCAGTAGATGGGAAGAAATAAGACCAGGGCAGAAAACAATGAAATACCAAAATAATAATAATAATAATAATGATAATAATAATGATAATAATAATAATCGATGAATTGAAAAGATGAACAAGATTGACACACCCTTAGGCAAATCAACCAAAAGAAAGAGAGCAAAGATCCAAGTTAATAAACTTAGTGATAAAAAAGGAGAAAGAGAACAATGACATTAAGAAACCATAAGGACACAAAGACCTAGATGTCACTAAGTTGAAAATTCTTGAAGAAATAGGTTAATTTCTAGATGCATGTGACCTACCAAAGTTAAAATCAAGATGAGATAAATAATTTAAACAGATCTATAACAAGCAATGGGATTGAAGCAGTAATGAAAAATCTTCTAACTATAAAAAGCCCATGTCCAGATGGATTCACTGCAGAATTTATACCAGACCTTTAACGAACTGAAACCAATGCTTCTCGCATTATTCTGTAAAACTGAAAAGGAACGCTTCCAAACTCTTTTTACAAAACCAAGATTATTCAAATACCAAAACCAGATAAAGATACAACAACAACAAAAAAGGAAAATTAAAGATCAATTCCCCTGATGAACATAGATACAAAAGTCTAAACAACATACTTTCAAACCAATATAAGAACACATTAAAAAGATAGTTCATGATGGTCAAGTTGGCTTTATTCAAGAGACACAGGGATGTTGATTGTGTCTCTTGATTTGATAAGTGCAACACATCATATAAATGTACTCAGGGAAAGAAATTATATGATCATCTCAAGAAATACAGAAAAGACTTTTAGCAAAATCCTAGATCCCTCGATGATAAAAGCCTTGGTGAGAATAAGGATGAAGGGAACATATCTCAATGTCATAAAAGTTATTTGTAGGAGGCTGGATAGACAACTCAGTGGTTAAGATCACTGACTGAGCTTCCAGACAACACAGATTCAATTCCCAGGGCCCACATGACACCTCACAACTGTTTGTAACTCCAGTTCCCGGGGACCCGACACCCATGGCAAAACACCAATGCACATTTTTTTAAAAAGCTCTTTGTAGCAAATATATAGCCAACATCATGCTGAGGGGAGGAAAAACTCCAAGGGTTCCCTCTAACCTCACAAGCAAGATGAAAGTGTGCTCTCTCGCCATTCATATTTGCCACAGTTCCTGAAGTCTTAGCTACAGCAATAAAATAAAAGTGACACAATTAGGAAAAGAAGCCCAAGAATACCAATTTGTAGATGACGAGATAAAGACTCCACCAGAAAACTCCTAGGACTGACCGAACAGTTTCAACAAAGTAGTAGGACGCACAATGAAGTCACAAAATCAGTAGCTTTTTCATATACTAACAACAAACGCACTGAGAAAGAATCACGGAAATGATCTTATTCATAATGTCAGAAAAATAAAATATAACACCTTGAATGAAGCCTAACCAAGGAAGCAAAAGATCTCTACAATAAAAACTTGAAAGCTCCAGGGAAAGAAATTCAGCAAGACATCAAAAGATGTAAAGATTTAATAAAGTACATGGATTTAAAGAATTAATATGTGGAAATGGCCAGCCTACCAAAATCAATGGACTGTGCCAATGCACTCAAAATCTCTGAGCCATTCTTCATAGAAATAGAAAAGAAGTAAACAAACAAACAAAACCTTAAGATCCATGTGGAAGCTACCAGATTCCAGATAGTTAAATCAATCCTGAGCAAAAAAAAAATTAATAATTATATTACCATACCTGACTTCAAGTCAAAAATACAGAACTGTAGTAATAAAAACAGACTAGTACCGACACAAAAGCAGACACATAATACAGATCAGTGAAAAAGGACAGATCCAGGTGTAAGTCCACACAACTATAGCCTCCTGATTTTATAAAAACATGCTTAAAATAAACACTAGAGAGATGATAACATCTCTACCAAATGGTGCTCAGAAAACTGAATATCTTTATGTGGGAAAATGAAACTAGATCCTTACTGCTCAGTCTGCATACAAGTCAACATCAAATGGTTCAAAAATTTCGGCAAAAGATCTGAAACTCGCTATGTGTGGTGCTGTGTGCCTTTAATGCCAGCACTCGGAAGGTAGAGACAGGCAGCTCTCTGTTGAGTTTGAGGCCAGCCTGGTCTACATAGTGAGTTCTAGGACAGCCAAGGCTATGTAGAGGGATCCTGTCTTAAAACATAACAAAACCTGAAACTCTAAAAATGCTAAAGGAAAAAGGATATTGCTACAAGCAAGAGACAAAGGTCAAGATTTTCTAAACAGGACGCGATTCTCTCAGGAAATAAGAATAGGAAGTGACACACAGGGTCTTAGGAAATGTGAAACCAGTTGGAAAGTAAAGGAAGCAGTCGACCAAATGCAGAGGAACACACAGAACAGGAGAAAACCTTTGCAGTTGTGCATCTCATAGAGGATTAATAACTAGACTATACAAACAACTCCAAAATTAAACACCAAGAAAAGAAGCGGTACACAGCATCAGCGCAGATACTCCTCCACTGGTGAACAGACAATGAAAATGTGATACACAGACACTGTAGAATTCTATTTAACTAAAAAACAAAATAACATTTTTAGAAAAATGGATGGAATTGGACAATATTATGGTGAATTAGGTACGTAAGTCCAGGAAGACAAGTGTATATTCTCTCTCCCATGTGGATCTTAGCTTCAGATTTTTAGATTTCTGTGTTTAAATTAGAGTGATAGTCAGTAGAAAGCAGAAAATCAAGATAGGATCTTTATCATGGTGGCTAGAAACAGAGACTTTGAGAGAGAATAATAAGTATGTATATATACATTTATATATATGAATATATATGAAAGTAGTTGTGTCATGATGGTAGGTGTGTAAAGGTTTGAAGGAGATGGCAGTGAGAGTGTAGGAGAAAAATGGGGCTAAGGGAAGGGCCAACCACAGTGAAGTATGTATGGAAAATCATATGGAAACCAATCATTCTGTTAGCTAACTGAAAATATAACTTATAAAGTTGAAATTAATAAAGTATAGAAAGAGTTTGAATGGCGGTATTCCACACTAGTAAATAATAATAGTACCCCCAGAAGCTATGGGATGAAAATTTCAGTACCATGTGTGAGATTCTTCCCTATGAGTCCAACAAAAAAATACAGACTATTACCATTGATGTTGATTTGCCACCAGAATTAGATGGTGAGACCCTACTGCTAAAGCCCCCACACATTTTGGATACAGGATACAGAGAAGTCAAGCTGGAATTGAACTGACAGCGTCTTCTTTGCTAGCTAGTATTTGTAAGTGCTGGAAGGTGCTACGTAGCCACCTGGGGACAAAAGTCATCAATGATCTTAGCCAACCTTGTATAACTCAATATTACCTGCCAGGTATGATATGCCCACTGCTGCAAGAGTGGTATGACTACTTAGAGGATAACCAATCACTTTATGATTAAATTTGAGACCTGCATACGAAGTAAAAACATGTCTGGTATTATAAACCTAGTCAAAAGTCGATGGCTGTGGGCATCCAAAACCCTGGAAGGAAGCATACTGCTGAAGCTTTGCTAAGTGAACATGTAGTCTAACTTCAGTCTAAATATTTACAAGGGTCGCTACAGACTAGTGATGCTCTCAGCCTCAGTTAGGAAAGCTTCTATTGGCAGGGAGTGACAGCTGATGCAGAGACTCCTAACCAGATAAAGTGCTGAGAACAAGTAACTGCTGAGTGCCCAAAGGACCAGGAAGAACCGCAGAGAAGAAAATGGAAAGATTGCAAGAGCTGGAGAACTGGAAAGAATGCTACATGAAACGCTTGTCTTGTGGGTAAGATGTGGCTGGGTTAACCATGAACACACAGACTGGAGGACTGAGTGATGCAGAAGACATGTACTCAGGAAAAGTGTGGAGGCCTCTAATGAATAGGTTCCCTGGATGTTAATTCTCAGTCCTTACCCATTCTGAGTCTCCAGCAATTCAGCAACTAAAGTTTTCCTAGCCTGGTGTGATTTGTACAGTTTATCATTCCAGAAAGTTGTGATTCTCTGTAGTTTCCTGTCTATCTTTCCAATTTAACTGTAACCTCACTTTTTTGGTGGATAGAATAATTATTGATTTTTGTCTGTTCAGTTCTTTGTTATGACAGAATATTGACTTTTAAGTTTCTCGTATGTGGGACCATATTTCTCCTCTTTGATTCCTTTATTCCTTGTACACTCATATTTGCTTTTTGAGATGGTTTTACTGGTCCTTAAGGCTTTATTAACTTTATTTTTCTTCATTATTATATAATTTCCCCTGACCCAGTTTCAAGTTCACTGACACTATAGTCTCTGATCTTAATCCTATGACTGTATTTACTAGTATTAGAATTTGTATATTCTTTTTCTAATGTCTATTGTCCCATGAGTCTCTCCACCCTTTTGTTCAGTGAGTCTACACCAGGTTGAAATTTATGGCAGCGCCTCTGTATATCACCATGTAATCCCAACATGTACTTTATTTTATTGCTAGCTTCTGGATTTTTGTTTGTTTATTTCCTTCATATATGTAACATGGGACACAATAAATAAATAAATTTAAGTGTGCTGATGGCTAGAGTGAAAAATATTTGCCATAGGCAAGAACAAATAAGTACTATAATTGAGGAGATGGTTATTCTAAGCAAGGATAGAAGAACAAATGATGGAAATGAAAGGTTTGTCACAAAAATGAAGATGGTCTCTGATAATAGGATCAACAGTGACTACCTTTGGCTAAGGAAAGAGCCTCTAAGTTTGAGAAAAAAATCAATTAAAAAAATTCAATACTGAGATTGCTTTATGTCAACCCCCAACTCCAGCAAAGCATTCCCTGGAAACCCAAAGTCCACTCCAGTCAAGGGGACAGGGAGACTAACTGCATTTCTTCACTCTCCCTTCTCTCCTCCAAATCTAAGCCCACAGGCTCACCTCATCTCTATAGCAAACCATCTGCTGTGACCCCCTACTCCTTTTCTCTGCTCCCCATTTCCAGCAGCTCACACAGATCTTCTCCTCCAGCCTTCCTCCCCACTCATTCTGCCGTCCCAGCCCCTAACTCCAGCAGACATTCTCTGAGAACCCAAAGCTAAGCCTGCCAAAGAAGCAAATAGGCCAGGAAAGCAGAAAGGGAACTTCAAATTTTTCACAAGAGAAAGAAAGAAATAATATTCAATTATAAATGAAGACCAAATTATATCTATTGGTAAATAACATGATTTTATTTGGACATATGCACAAAAATGTTAGCTCTGATAAGACAGAATAGGCATATAAACATAATAATGTAAATTTGGGACTGGAGAGACAGTTCAGTGGTTAAGAACACTGGAGGCCTTCAAGAGGGACCAAGTTTGAGTCCTAGCACCCACATGTTGGCTCACAATTATCTGTAATTCCAGTTCCAGGGAATTCAAGTAACCTCTTCTGGGCTCCATAGACACTATGCATGCATGCAATACACAAGCATATATGTGGGTAAAACACTCATACATATAAAATAATGAACACACACATATATATATATGTTTGTATGTACATACATACATATTCATATTTTTCACTTTTATATGGAAAATAAAAAGCAAACCTCATGAGAGTTGAGCATGGAGTAATGGTTACCAGAGCCTCAGGACTGTTTAGGGATAAAAGGGATGGACAGAGGAAAGGTGATTGTTACAGGACTGTATCTGGATAAGAACTCCTAATGTTCTACAGAAAAGGACCACTGTAATTGACTTCAATAGTAAAATATTTGAAAATTCCTACTAGAAAGGATTTTGTTGTTTCTAATACAGAGAAATGGCATCTGATGGGATAGGTATACTAATTAGCTTTTCCCAATCACTAATGATATGCACGCTTTAAAATATCACAGTATGCCTCATAAATATGTACAACTACTACATGTCAGTTAAAATAAAAATGTATTTAAAACCTAAGAGATATTGATATTAATCATCTAAACTTCAATCTTAGAAAAGAAGGAAACAAAGAGAAAATTCAATCTTAGTAAGTATAATTAAAAAAAATAATAACAATCAAATCAGGAACCAGTGAAACTTAAAAAAAGAAATCAATAAAAAAATTAAATTTAGAGTCTGTTACCTTAAAAAAGATAAATAAAATGCAGTAAATCTCTAGCCAAAGTAACTATGAAAAAAATAAGTGGGAAAGAAGGCAAAAATTGCTGTTGTCATAGTGAATGAATAAACATCACTATACATTCTAGGATGTATAATGTAAAGGTATTGTAAGAAGTGCTATGAGAAAATCCATGGTGCAAGTTTGACAGCAGATAAAACTGAAAATTAACCTCGTCCAAAACTCAAGAAAAGAATAAATAATCTAAACAGGGATATCTATTAAAAAACTGAATCAAAAATTAATATGGTGGTTACTATCGTCAACATTCTAGGAGTCCAGTCTTAATCACTCTCTACTTCCTGGATCTGCATGCAATGTGACCAACTTCCTGGAGCTCCTGCTGCTGTGACTTGCCTACTGTCATGGACTCTTCCCTCAAACTGTAAGCAAAAATAAACCCTTTCTTCCTTAAGTTGCTTTCAGTATATTTCACCACTGCAATAGGGAAATTAAGAGAAGTAGTAACCTTCTGAAAAAACAACAAAAACACAAGATGAGTTTCATTTGGAGAAGACATTACACTAATTCTTAGTTGTGTAGACTTTAATCATAAAAAGAAAAGCAACTAAAGTCTAACCAAGTAAAGAACACAAGCTAAGAACCATCTCCAAATGAGAATGTAACTTCCTAAGAATGGTGGGTTCACTAAGAAGGGTGACTCTCTGAAGAGGATTATAAGTTGTACTTGACACAGATAATTTGGACATCTGGAAACACTGCTAGGCAAGACATAACTATATTACTGTAAGTGAAAAATCGGTCAGTGTATAGAGTTAGGAAAGCCAGGTATTCATTTGAATAAAAAAGCAATGTTATCAACTGTCTTCATAGTATATTAAACTTCAGTTCCAAGTGGATTCTATGTATATGTTACTGATGATACAATAAATATCCTAGGGAAAAAATCCTCATCATTTTATAGGGTTTAAATTTTTCTTAAATGTTATCCATACAACAAAGAATTTTGCCTAAAGAAATGAAGAATGAATGATTATTTGCATATTATTAATGATATCATCAAAGGTATAAAATAACAAATCATAGAATAAGAAGACACATGTAATTTTGCCCTTTAACTAAGGACAGATACCCAAACTGCATGATACATTCCTATAAAACAATAAAGATTGTTGGGGAAAGGTTGAAAATATAGTCTGGTGTCAGAGTGCTTGCCTAGTGCAGACAAGACTCCAGTTTTGATCCTGCAAGAAAGGAGAGAAAGACCAAAGAGAGGAAGTAAAGAGGGAGGGAAGGAGGAAGGGAGGGAGAAACATGATGCTTTTTTGTAGCAAATGGTAAATGATATCCAAATGACTAATAATGTCCAAAAAGGCTTCAACTCATTAACCATTGGGGAATTTTAAAACCAGTGTGTATTAGTAATGTGTGCACACATGCAGGTGCCAATCTGAGTTGCTAAAGTAAAAATACTTTTAAAAGTTGGTTACATTGTAGACCTGGGACTACCCTACATTCCTATAGGAGAGTATATTGTCAGGAGTACTTAGAACTGTTCAGCTATGTCTACTGAAGGAGAATGTAAGCCTTCTCAATACATAAAAGCTCCATGATTATATAAATAATTGAAAGAAATGTAAATATATGCAGAACAAAGAACATGTATGACAAGGTCCATAGCAGTATTACTCATAACAGCTGAAAACTAGAAACTGAAAATGCCCTTGAAGGGTAAGAGAGACAAGAATATTCATGTCATGGATCAGTGCCTTGTCCAGTCACCATGGGAGAGGCTTCCTCTGCCAGCAGATGGGAGGTGAGTACAGTGACCCACCCAGACATTATATGGAGAGAGAATCTAAATTGGAGGTCTCCTTCAGATCCTTCCAGAACTCAGGGAACACCGCAGAAGAGAAGGAGAAAAGATTATAGGAGCCAGAGGATATGGAGAACACCAGAAGAACACAGACCACCAAATCAACTAAGCAGGGCTCAAGTGGACTCACAGAGACTGAAGCAGGAAGCATGGAGCCTGCCAGGATCTGCACCAGGTCCTCTGTGCATATATTGTGGCTGTTTGCATGATAGATTTGTGGGACTTCTAACAGTGAGAACAGAATGCCTCTGACTCTTTTGCCTGCTCTTGGGACTCTTCCTCCTTTTGGGTTGCCTTGTCCAGCTGATATGTGGGTTTCTCCTTGTCTCCTTGTATCTTGTTTGTTCTGTTGGGTGTTGTCTCTTGGAGGCCTGCTCCTTTCTGGAGGGAAACAGAAGAGGAGTGGATCTGGGAGAGAGGGGATTGGGGGCTGGGAGGATGAAGGAAGAGGCAATTGTGGTTAGATATATTGTATGAGAAAAACTCTATTTTCATTTAGGTTAGAGAGAGAACCTCAGTCATGGAGGAAAAAAGATATTTATGTCAGTCCAGTCATGGTGTCTCATGTCTGCAATCCTAACACTTTCAGGATGGAGGCAAGAGCAATGGTGTTTTTTTGTTTCCTGATGTTCATTTTGAGAGACCTATCAAACTGCCTAGCAAAAATATATGTTTTTCTTTGTATGCATTTTAAAAATAAAATGAAATAAAATTGTGGTTCATATGTTGTGATTTTCTGATTTATTCAGGCAATACAAGTTTTTTCCTATAACTTCTAATGACTGCAATTGGATAAATTTGTAGTATATACAAAGCCTTTCCATGTATATGAGGGAGGTTTGTTGCTGTAATGGTAAAGGTGAACAAACCAACATTAGAGTATGTCTGGACTGAAAGGCAACCAGAGGTCAGTGATGTTCACATGAAATCTCTTAAAGAAATAAATGTTCTTAGTTATTCTAAACCCACCAAATATATGTGGAATAGGCCAATTTTCTTTTTCCCATTATGTTATCTTATATTTTTCCACTCTTTTTTTCCACCCTTCCCTTTCTTTTACTCCCTCTACTGAGTCTCCCACTTTCCCCCATCTCCTTTCTTCAGTCTCCTGTTGATAGATTTTTCTTGGGCTTCCAGCTCACAAAAAAATAAACCATGGAGACTTACTATTAATTATGAAAGCTCAGTCTTAGATTAGGCTTGTTCCTAATCCATATTTTTTTATCTACATTCTTTTACATGGCTTAGTTACCTTTACTCTGTACTGCCCTTCCTGCTTCCTCAACATCTGGCTGGTGACTACCTTTCTTCCCAGCATTTTCTCTCTGCCAGGTTGTCCTGCCTATCTTTCTTGCCTAGCTGTTGACCATTCAACTTTTTATTACACTAATCACAGCAGTACATCTTCACAGTATACAAATACTCCACAATATTTCCCCCTTTCTATCTAAACAACAACTAACTAAAAGCTAATCAAAGGGGATTAGATTCCAGGATCTTGATGTAAAAAGAAAAAAGGGAAGATATATAATTAAAGGGTTGATTATTGCATTTACTTCTAAGGTAAAAAAGAAAATACTAGTCTCATATATTTTACACTGGTATAAATTTTTGTATAATAATACAAATTTAAGGTTATTTTGTTATACTGTATATATGTTTCTATCCTTGCTTAAGGCACTGTACCTATTCAGCTCATTTAAAAACCTAATATAAATTCTAGTCTTTGAAAATTATTATCACAAACTGTATAGGATAATTAAGAAATAGAGGTTAGTAGTTAGTCATCTAACAAATTTGAAGCCATGTTATGTATGTTTACAAGTTCAAACAGAGATGTATTTTAGACAGATAGGTGGTCTTCAAACACTTCAGAGATCTACAGAATATGGCATTTAAGATGTTTTCTTAATATAAGACCTTTTCTTGACAGTGAGACACATTTGCTCCTGGCAGCACCAATTTACTTAGAAAAAAATATTGGACATCAAAGAATCTCTATATGGAGTTTGCTTTCATTTGTGGCAAAGCTGACCACTGGGGGAAAAATTGCCCTTACCTCAACTTTTAACAGAATGTTGTCCAAATTGGACAAGCAAGACACAAAGGAACTGTTGAAATTTGCCAAGATGAATTAAGACAGTCCTTCAAAATTTCCTGCTTTACAAAAACAAAAATCTGTTAGATATCCCAGGCCTATAGGCCAAAGATATATGCCCCAATGTTACAGAGGAGTCTTGGGGTGACTGTCCAGGCAGCCAGATGTCTCTGTCATTTCTATAGTTTTGAAAGTTATTTGCTCTGCACTTCCTGTTTACTCAGGTAATATTATTTCCTTCTCAATTCTCTAATTGGGTTGAAAATGAGACAGTTATTGTTATAGTTCTTCTTGGTTATGATATACAGTAAATTAGGTACAAAACTTTGGACTCGCTAAGAGAGGATAGAAAATAGAGCATTTTCTCTGAGTTTGCCAAATATAAATGAACTGGACATTGTGAATGTATTTCTTACTTGATAATTATTGTATATTGTTTTACTTTGTTAAAGTTAATACCATTCTGTGCTATTTAGACAATACCTGATGAATATTCTTAGTTGTATATAGTTTTACTATGTTAGAGTTAAAACCTTTCCTTTTTATTCAGACAAAAAGAGCAAAATGTTGCTGAAGATCCATTTACTCTGTCCCCCTAAACTGTCAATGAACTGAACCTTGATTCAGAGGATGGAGTCCACCCTCAGCTGACCAGAATAAACCATAGAGTATTTTAGGCCAACTCACATGGGGAGAGAGGGACACAGGGAATAAAAAGGAGGAGTTTAGGAGTTTCATGGACATTCTGGATCTTGGAAAAGTAGGGAGGAGGGTCAGATGAGATTTTCACTTTCACGTTTTGGATCTACCAGGTTCATACTGACTACCTACTTACTATCTGACTTCTGAGTCTTTTTTAACAATAGAATAATTTAGATAATCATTATACCCTCTTCTATAGTTGCTCCATGAAGACAATGAAAGCAGTCATGAAGATATTTTCTCCAAAACTACTTACAGATAAAATGGTCTTTTCCATCTATTTTAAGCATACATTTTAATTTTCTACCTGATTAAAGTTTCTTAAGAGAAATTTGGTAGGATACATGATGGAAGTGGATAACAACCTATCAAAATCTTACGTCCTTGGCACAGAGAACCTTTGAAAGTGATTATCCAGCTAAAAACCATTTTATGGGTGCTGGCGAGATGGTTCGGTGGTTAAGAGCACTGACTGCTCCTCCAGAGGACCTGGGTTCAATTCCCAGCACCCACATGGCAGCTCACAGCTGTCTGTAACTCCAGTTCCAGAGAATCTGACATCTTTATACCAATATGCATGAAATAAAGTTAAATAAAGTTTAAAACAAAACAAAAAAAACTTTATGATGAGTGAAGCCACAAAGTTAAGTTCTGGCCTATAAAAAAGCAATAGAAATATTACCAACCATGTCCAGTTCTGGGCTATAGAATTCTTTTTAGTCCTTTTCCTTGTTTAGGTGAGCCTTGGGACCTTGAGACTCAGGTTTCAACCCTCCAACAACATAGATTCTTGAATGACTCTGTTAAATAAGACTTCCATTCATACTTTTCTCTAGCTGTCACTGGCATATGGGGAATAAATAAACATATTTAAACCATATTCATAAACTACACTTGTTAAAGCAATTGTCTAAGCCTAATAGAGTGTCTCCAGAGTTTTTAGTCAAGGAAGTTTGCTAGGTTTTTCTATTGTATGCCCAAGATGTAACTTATAAGCATTCTGTGAAATTGTCTACAGAGACCAGAGCTTTCGGGTCACAAGACAGCATCCATTTGGACAGTGCAATAATCATTTTCAGTTACTGATTTGATAACATATAGAATCACATGTGGGAAGGTTTCTGGGCATGCCTATGGAGGATCTTGTCCAGGTTATTTGAAGTAGGAAGACCCATCCACTGTGAGTGAAACCATCCCCTGGTCTGGCATCCTGGACTGTATAAAAAAGGGAGAAAGAAAGCTGAACACAAAGCATTATTCATTTATTCAGCCTGTTTTATCCAGCCACAGGAAAAGAAACTTAGACAGATACTTCTGAAACAGGCGACAGAACAGTTATGGAACTTATTTAGTCCTCCGTTGTATCAAAGAAAAAGCCCGAAACCCAAATAAAGAAGAGATGCATCTCTTGCCTTTCATTCTGCATTAGCATCCTCACTAGGCCTTGCATGAAATGGCTCCACTAATAGACATCAGAGTGTTCTGAAAAGCACACAACAGTTCAAAACAATGGAGAGACTTAAAAACATCTCATTCAGAAACTCAGTGGTTTCCTGAAAACCCCAGCTTCAGAATGTTGTGGTTTGGAAACTAGAGGCTTATTTTGCAAGAATGTTTTATTTTTAAAACCAAAAAGAAATACCGAGTCCCTTGGTGAGTGTCCCACTACCCAAGCCTCCTGCACCCTAAAAGAGAGGCAAAGAATTTCAGCGTTCTGCTGGCCATGCGGTTTGACAGGTGCTTTGTTCATAAAGGAACACGAGCAATGTCAACTCAACCTTGTCTTGTGTGTGCTTGCATCACAGTTTTGATGATTCTGCTCATGGTTAAAACTTAGCTCCAGCCCAGGAATACCTGGAAAGCTCCTGAAAAACTAATAATGACTGGTGAGTAGAGAGTCAGTAAAGCATGCATTAGCCTTAACATCGAATGAATTTATTACAATTTTTCTACAGTAAATGTCTATAATAAATGCTGAATTAGATGTCTTAGGCTACCATTTTAGACCACCACCAACACAGACCCAGATAGTCGAAGTGCAAGCTGTTTATGAATGCAGTGTCTGCTGTGAGGCCACTAGAGGGGTAAGTGCCACACATCTCCATGTGGTTCCACTTGCCATTCAACAGCTCCACTGTTTACATTTCAGAGTTCTCTGACTACACAGTGGAAATCATTCCATAGCTCCCTCTGACTGGATAATTCCAATGTCCCATTTCATAAGAATGCTGAACTAGACTCTAACTTGGCTAATATTTGAGTACACTACACTCCCAAAGGGTTGCTTTGGATGAGAGTCTGGCTCCAACTACTCTGAGATGTTCATATTTAACCTCTACCACCACTCAATCCAAGAACTCTCTAGCCCACATTTTGTGTTTGAGCCAATAAATCTTCCTGAGCTTAAAAAAAAATGAGACTATTCTGGTAAAGAAAATTGGAATGGACCAAGACTCAACAACAGCTTGGGGTTAGTGACCATTATTCAAAAGCTATGGTGCTTGTGCCTTGAGGCACCATGCCTGGATGACTATGGAGAGTACCAGGATCCACAGAAAACCCTCACATTCCATCACCATCCACAAACACATAAGTATTCAGAGTCCCTGAAATGCCTTTAGTACTAGCGTGAGAGACTCCATCCATAAATTACAGATGTTTTGGACATATAGACAACATCTTTATTCATAGAAGATTCCTTAGAGGAATGGGAGTTTTACTTTAAAATCTAGAGTATCTTTGGGGGATAATTTTTATTAGGTATAATTTTATTATCTTATTACAAGAGTGATTCAGGGCTATTTTCATAAAACTAGAAATGATAAGTAAACAAACATACGGATTCATTATTCTGCCCCATACATAGGTATGATTGATATTTCTAGGTATGTCTTCCTAGCTCTGCATTACTTTGTACAAAAACCACTAGCCCTACAAAATTACAGAATGGTTAAAATAAATTAATACAAACTGAGATGTACTCTGATCTAAAATGTTCTAAAATGTTCACTGAATGTCAAAAAAGCACAAAAATGCAAAATATCCCACTGCATAATTTTATATTAGTAATGTTGAAATGACATTTTGACTATGCTTACTTTAATGAAATAAACATTAAAAATTAATTTTACTTGGTTTTTACCCTTTTAAATATAACAGCTAGAAAACTTTAAATGATATATGTGCCTTGTATCTATCTAAAATATTTCTATAAAATAAGGCTGTTCTAGATATTTTTCTTATATAAATAGGAAGACTTTTCTAATGTGTACAACCTTTAAATGTGCTAAAAATGGTTCCCTATTTTGACTGACTCTTCAATTTAATAATTATCATGAATATGTTTATATAGCACATTGGCGGTTTGAATGAGAAACCTCACCTATAGGCTCATGTATTTAAAGGCATGGTCCCAGTTGGTGGGACCATATGAAATGCTATGGGGAAGTGCACCCTTGCTGGAAGAAATGCATCACTGAGAGTGGACTTTGAGAATTCACAGCCTGGCTCCACTTCAAGTTGACTTTCTCTACTTCATATTTGAGATGAGAGATGTGATCTCTCGTCTTCCTGCTGCCGTGCATGCCGTATGATGGTCTGCTTCCCCTCCATGATGAACTTTCATCTCTCTGAACCATAAGCCAAAGTAAACCCTTCCTTAAATTGCTTTTGTTCATGGTATTTTATCCCAGAAACAGAAAAGAAATGAATATAAATTTTCTAGTACAAGTTTAATAATGTTCACTATAAACCTTAACATATTGATACTATAGATTGTCATGGGGTTTGATCCCTAGCTAGTTGTATTAGTTAGGGAAGATGTGCACGTATAAAAACATGAGAGCCCATTCTCTCTTTGGCGGGGCATTGTTTTCTTTTATTTTTACGAATGTAACATCATTTCTCCCTTCCCTTTTCTCCCTCCAAATCCCCCATGTGCCCCTCCCCCATTATCCTTCAAATTCATGGCCTCTATTTTTTCATTAATTGTTGTTACATGAATATGTACATATGCCATCCACTTTGGCATATCTATTGTTGTCCATGTTCAGTTCATGTTTAAGTAACGAAGTTGGTGAGATGCTCTGTGTGTGGCTTCTGAGACTACTAGGAAACATAGTCTCACAGCAAACTCCCTGATCCCCTGGCTCTTACAATCTTTCTGTCCCCTCTTTCAAAGTGTTCCCTGAGCCTTACATGTTGGTTCTCTGAATCTTAGGAGCAGGAATACATCCACTGGGATTAAGTTCCACAATTCCACATTTTGACTAGTTGTGGTCTTCTGTAAAGGTCTCCTGTTACAAATAGAAATTGCCTTGATCAGGGGTCTGCACTACACTTTTCTGTTGATATAAGGACAAGTATTTAGAGTGTAGTTAGGGATTATAGTGTTTTGGTACAGTGGTAGTTTTAACCTCTCCTCCAGGATCTGTGACTTCACTAGTTCTGGGGACGTATCTAGATTTCTGGTATCAGACTTGATATCCCTCTTACTGAGTGGGTCTTAAGTCCAATGAAAGAGCTGTTGTTTACTGCAAAGGTATCCATGCCACTACTGCACCCTTAGAGTTATCCTGCCATGCTGCTCATTGTCATGGTTCATAGGCATCATAGCTGGGTGGACTTTTCGTTGCCTCCCTCCTTTGGAAGCTTGATGATGCCTTCTGGTACTAGTCATTAAAGCTCGTCCTCAGAGATGAGGTATTTAGGTCAGTTCCATCTCAGGGCTCTCTGAACCCAGTGTCAAAAGTGCATGATGTATTAAGTATAAGAACTTACTTTCTACTTCTGGGAGGAGGCAGAAAAACCAAAAGTAATAACAACAGTCTGCATGTTTTGGGGGAGTGTCTGGTACAACCCTGACCAACAACGCAAAAGGGCTTCTAATGTCTGGTGTTGGGACTTTTGTTACATAGTCTTAGGCTCTTGGCATTGTCAGGCTAGAGAAGAAATGATTCATTTCAACAATATATTTTAACCTATACAGAGATCTATGTGTATTATAGGTTTTATGTAAGTAATTAATAGTATGATTTCGTATAACTTTTCCAGACATCCTCATGGTTATTTTACACTCCTCCCTCCTTATTCCATTTTTAAATCTTCCTCTCCTGTTCCTAACTGAAGTCACCCCTTTTTCCCAAGATCATATCTCTTGTCCCCTGCTATTCCTGTCTCTGTTGCTTCCCCCACCACCACCCCTGGCCCCTTTTTTACTTTCCTGGTTTCTGAAGCTCCCACAGGTACAGGATGTGTAATCAGAATTCTCCCTCTTCTTCCTCTTCTCTGCTACATGGGGATACAAGGCTGCCATCTGCAAAAGGAGATGGCTTCATGAAGAATCCCACCATGTTAGTGCCCTGATACCAGACTTTTAGCCTCAAGCAACACGGAAAGAAATGTTTGCTGCCTGTACCATCCCACCTATAATATTCTGATATATCAGCTCATACTGACTGACACTTTGTTTCCTAAATCTCAAGTCAAAGATACACCCTTATATATGTCAAAACAAAGTCAGAAAACAGGAAAATTATACGGTTCTGACAAAGAAGGAGACAAAGTTTTTTAAATTGGAAACTTCATCACATACTTTGAGCCCTCAAAGGATAAGTTACAAATCTGTATAGAAAAAAAGCAGTTTCCTGAAGCCTTGAAGCCAGAGTCATATTCAATTCCTCGCTCTTCCGTGAGAATATTGGGCAAACACTGTGTAACCCTCATTGCTGGGCTTTTCTCCCTAGGCTTCCTAAGCTACTGGCTACAGGCCAAATAAATTCCCTAGCATCTAGAACCAGAGAGACCCATAGTCCACTTAAGGTTTGGCCTTCAGAACAATATCTACTTTTCTACCAGAGTCCCACTATTAGAAAGAAAGGGAAAAATCCTTTCTCTTATGCTCCCGAAATGTTTTTAAGTTACCCATGGACATTGGCCTTCTACCCAGAAGAGAAAGATATGAGGACAATAAATACAATCCAGCAAAAGGAGCCATCTGCTGAGCTACGGGCTGGCAATCCAACAGAGTCAACGAAACCAGCTAGAGTAAATCAGCACAACACAAACACACCTACTGTGCAGCCCCACTCAAGAGATCATACCACGTTAGAAAAATGCACCCTATTTTGAGGTTAACCCCAGACATTGCACACTGTTTAACTGAGCTGTGTAAACATTTTACGAAAGTAAAACCACACAAGTTTACTCAGAAGTTTTAAGTGTGGGCAGAAATAAAATAATAAAAAAAACCTGAATTGGTATTGGTATTGCATACATTTTAAGTCAGTAAATAGATGGGAAGCACCCATAAACTCCCCCACTCATAAATATTTATATCTTAAATCCAGTATTCTTTGTTTCTACTTTTCACCAGCTTTGTTGCTGTTGTTGTGAAATGTAGGTCAAATTGTCCATAAGTGCTGGGTAAAGTCTGTTTAGACCCACATACATGAACGGCACAGTCTTCCCAGTGTCTGACACAGTTTTAAAATGTTACTCCACCCGTATACTATTCAGTGTATCCATAATAACTTTAGTTGTGGGGAATTCTTGACATTTTTGACTGCTAGATTTTAGTCACAAATGTCTGTCGGTTGAAAAAAACTTTTCTTCTAAAAATTTTAAAGCCATGAGGCCTTCTGTTCCTGGGGACCAATGATGAGAAAAACTGAAATCTTACACAGATTTCTTTGCCTTTTTGCTCAGTAAAGTCATTAAAAGAAGGAGGAGGAGGAGGA